>JANBPO010004115.1:1159023-1441398 GCA_024336825.1 Amorphophallus titanum
CATCTGGGACTTGTTCGTGGACGGGTCATCCAACTCGGCTGGTAGCGGTGCCGGTGTCCTTCTCAAATCTCCCGAAGGAGCAGAGTTGTAGTAAGCCTTGAAGTTCAACTTCCAGGCATCCAATAATGCTTCCGAGTATGAAGCCCTCATTTCGGGGGCCAGGATGGCGCGACGATTAGGGGCCGGGCGAGTCAGGATCCACACTGACTCCTAGCTGGTCGCCAGCCAGGTCAACGACAACTACGAAGCTCGGGAAGCACCGATGATTGAGTACCTTCAAATGGTCCGAGGGTTAGCCCAACTATTCGAGAGCTTTGAGGTAGTCCAGATAGCTCGAGAGGAAAACTCCCGAGCAGACGCCCTCTCTCACGTGACCCCTACTGAGTCTAGCTGTGACTCACCCTTCCTTCTTGGAGGTGAGCCGTCTCAGCCATCGACTAGTGGTTCCCGAGCTTTTGGAGACTGCCCTTAGAGTGCCAGCAGCGTCTATCAGTCTTCTTTTTTGTAGTTTTATCGGGGTATGCCCCGTGTAGTTGTTGTCTTTTCTTTTACTGTGGGACTTTTGTATATTCTTGGATGTTGTAAATCTGGACTAGTTTATATTGATATCACTTTGATATTTTAAATTACTTCCGCCTTAATTTTTAATTAATCGTTGCCAAAAATTAACAATGCACGCTGCGAATTCTAATTTCTAATGCAATCCCTCAACAAACCCCACTAACCCTTCGGGGGCCTCATTAGCCTACTAGGTGGCGTCCCCAGCTCATGGTAGCGGTAATTCGATACTTGTATCAGGTTATCGGTGTCATGAGCTCTGGGTCGTTACAGTTGGTATCAGAGCAGAGTTGGAGAATTGTATCAGGAATTGAAATTCGCATTGGTCGAGAGCAAGTCCCTTTTGAGTCATTCGTCACTAGCTTAGGATGTTTCTTGTGATGCTAACGTGTTTTCCGTTGTCGTGTTTTCCTAGATTCAAGATGCCGCCTCGAAGGCAAAGAGCCCTAGTTCCTCGGAATGAGGCTAGTGTTTCACCTGCTCTTGCTGTACCGGTTCCTGCCCAGACTGCACCTTTTTCTAATCCACCGGCGGAGCTACCTGGTAGTCGTGGATGAGCACTGAAAGAATTTCTGCTATTCCATCCACCGACTTTCGAGGGCCAATCCGATCCCGAGGCAGTGAGGGAGTGGTTGGATGCTACTGAGTGCGTCTTCCAATGCATGGAATGTGTCAAGGAGGAACGGGTTATGCTGGCTTCATATCAACTTCTAGGTACTACACGCATGTGGTGGACTTCAGAATGGGAAGTTGCCTTCTGTTCCCGTCTGCTTCGACAGATCTCGTGGGCTGAGTTCGTTGCTGCATTTGAACGCGTCTATACTCCAGCCTGTCTGAAGTTAACCAAGATGTATCAATTTCTGGAGCTGACACAGGACGAGATGTCAGTGCTACAATATCACGATAAATTCATTGAGTTGGGTCGGTATGCACCTCATATCTTTACCGATGAGACTGTGAGGACTCAGCAGTTTCTGCGCAGACTGAGAGCAGAGTTGAGCCTGTCACTATTCGCTACACATGTGTCTGAGTTGGATTCCACATATCAAGCCGCCGTCGCGTTGGAGTTGGAGTTGGCAAGGACTCGAGATTTTGCTCAGACTGGGATGGTTCTGTCGGCCGTGCCACATCAGCCGCCCCACCAGTCATCTGCTTCAGAAATTTCTCCCGCCTTCTCTCCTGTCGATAGTGCTCCCTTTTAGCAATCTCAGGGCAGAGGTTTCCGTCATAAGAAGAAGAGGAAGAGGTTTGATCAGCCGTCGGATATTCTACTTCCGGCACATTTCTTTAATATATTTGGGCATGTCGTCCATTTCTTAGACGAGTTCAGGGGCGTTCTTGGGCACCGCGTTCAAGTTGAAGTCATCGTCGAGAGAACCTTGAGGTACTAAGTCTCCCTTATAGAAGATGATGGGCTTAACAGCCTTATTGGTCTTCTTCTTTTCTTTCCTTCGGTATGTGACAATGAATGTCTTTAATTGCTCCACTTTATGCTCCTCCCTTTGAAAAGAGAGTTGCATGTATGTCGAGGGGAAGGAGATGCTCTTGTCAATCTTGTCAATTACCCGACTGATGAGATTGGCTTCGAAATTGATCTCCCGCCTTTCCAGCTGAGTTGGCTTGGGATTGGCGGTGCTGACTTGTATATTTAGCCGGTGTAGCTTGGCGAGCTCCTCATCTACTACGAAGAGCTCTTCTTCATCTTCAACTTCTAAATCTGTAACCACCTTTTGCTTTTCTTTATCCTTGACTTTGACGGGAGGTTTGATGGTGGGTTCCCCGAAATATAATTGAGCATCCATCAAATTGCACTCATTAGGACAGAATGGAGCTCGATAAGCAAAGATCGTATGCTGCTCTCCAACCTTTACATACTTAATGCATTGATGAAGTGTTGAAGGGATGACCTAATTTTCATGCAACCAGGGTCTCCCAAGTAAGGCCTTGTATGACGTGCTAGCGTCGATAATGTAGAATGTGACCTCAATGACAAAAATGTCCATGGTAACCTCCACTTCTACTTTGCCCAATGCATCTTCTAAATTATAGTTGAATCCTGAGATTCTGACGTCATTGACCCTCTGCAAATAGGGAATGAGAAATAAAGGCCTAAAAGTCTTTAAAGGCATTTTATTGACGGACGCCCCAAGATCTACCAGAATCTGATTCAGTTCATGGCCATTTATCTTCCCTTCCATGTATAAGGGACGATTATGACAAGGGGAAGACAGTAGCATGTCGTTATATGCGAAGGTGACAGTTGTTGCGAAAGCTTCATACGCTTGAGCTTGGAGCTCAGCCACCTGAGCGTCATAAACTTTTGGCTCTTGGAGTATTTTCACGAGGGCTTCCCTCAGCTTTTGACCCCAAGCAATGGCTTCCTATATAGTGACATTAGTTGGGAATCGCTTCATATGCTGGATGATCTTACGATGGGCCCGGGCACGAGCTTGATCCAGCGGAGAGATCATCTTTGAGAGAGGCTTAGGTTGATGGTTGGGATTCTTATTTGGCTCTGCTTTCTCTTGATCATTTGGTTCTTCCTCGAATAATGGAGCCATGGAATCTTCCTCTAGAGGAGGCGGCTCAACAATGTCCTTACCTGAAGGACCTGCTTGAGTTGGGTCGGTTGACTTTTCTTGTGAGGTCGACTTTACTCGTTCATCTTACTTATCTAAAAGATTGAAGAAGAAGGTAGCAGCCCCACCTTGCAGCTGAGTTGGATTAACAGGCTTTTTTCAGCGGGAATGGCTTTACTGACTCATCCTCCACATCTGAGGGGTCAAAGAAGAAGGTGTCAGCCCGAACTTGAACTTCAGGGATGGGACCTGGCTCTTCTCCTTGGAAGAGAATCACTCTATGAGGGCATGTTGGATTAGGACTCTTCCATTAGAGGATGCCGAGTGCCTTCCTCACCCATGACTACGGCCTCTGTCGCGACCACGATTTCAAAGTTATGCGTGACGACGTGATCCTATCCCCGACTGCAGGGGTAGTGGCACTGTCTCCGCTTGGCGTTTGTAGACTTTCTGGCGGAGGTATTGATGCCATATTGCATGAGAAGTTCTTCAGCATTCCTTCTAACTTCTCTATGGTGAGTTCTTCGTCTTTGTAAAAGATGGAAAGCTCCTCCAAGATGGAAGCTTCTTGCCTTCTTGTGCTCGCTAATACATTTGGTAGAGCCAATTCTTGAGCCGGGTGTTTCGCTCCAATTCTTCCCACGGGATATATTTATCGAGGGGAACAACTTTAGTGGGCGTGAAAGGAAAATACTCCTCAAGCTCATCAATTAACTTTTGCAGGTTTTGCAGAGGGGTTAGCTCCTTATGGGTTTCCATGACAGCCACATGTTCGACTGGTTGCTTGATTCTTCTCTTTAAATTCTTCTCTCTATTCTTTTCCTGCTTTTTCGCTCGTAGTAGTTCACTGGGAGAAGGAACATTTGTCTTTGCCATAGACTGGGAGATGCCCCCAACATTGGAGGTATTGAATCTGCCTTTCCTTTTCAGGGATTTAGGGTGAACATACTTCTTCGGGGTCATACTAACCCAGTTGGCCTCTTCTTCATGCACCCGAAATGTGGCATTAATTGCCTGACTGACTACTTTGGGTGGCACGTCTTGAAATTCGACCATGTAAAGGCCAAAGTTTTGAGGTGCTGGAGTTACCTGGAGCTCCGCGCTCGCTGGCTGTCGTCTTGGTGTGAGACTTTGCTCTGGGAGGTCAGGCTTGGCTTTGTCCTTTTGGCTTGAGCCAAAGATTAGTTTGGGGTTCCTCAGTTGAAGATTACTCTTCAGGCTTTGCTCCGTATGTAACTTAAGGCCTTCTTCGTGGATCTTGCCTCATTGGCTTTACCCGGGGTTTAGTTTGAGATCCCCTGGTTGGGTCTGGCCCTTTCGGCTTTGCCAGGCATTAGCCTTGAGATTCTCTTGTTGAGGCTTCCTTTTCGAGCTTTGCTTAGTACTCAACTTGAGATTTTCCTACTGAGACTCGCCTTTTCGACTTGAGCGAGAACTCTCTCCTTGTAGCTGAGGGGAATATTGGGGTTCTTTACGGCCCGCTTGGTCCTCTTTGGCTACATGTGGGGCAGGTGAACCCTACCCCTCGCTCCTGAGATTTGCTTCGAGGCGATGTTGTGAAGGATCGCGGACCAAGATTTCTTTTCCGCCCAGAAAAATCTCGAGCAACCTCTGACTTTCCTCCTTTGCAAAGGGCAAGGACTTTAAGTCCTAACACGGCCGCCATTCAGGGGACCATGTCGTGGATTAACCCAAGCTAGGACCAACCTCTTGTGTCTCTAGCCCGACAGATGTGCCAGAAGTTGGCACATGCATGACGTTGACTGAAAACGTCACGGATCCCTTCTCTGGGGCTCAGAGGATTCAATTTGAGGTGTTATCCCTTGCTGGTCATAAGAGACCAGGCTTTCTTGATTCCTGATTTCTGGAAGATGACCTTGACTGAGGACTTGTTCAACAACCTGTCAGAGGTTTCTCCTTGTTATGCTAACACCGTGGACACCGATCTCCCCTCTTTGAATCAGAATTTTGATGCAGTCTTGAACTTCTTTGTATTTCCCCGTCAGATGAGATATCCTAGCGTGGTATTCGCAACAACGAGGATGCCTTCTCTCGACCACTATGTAAGTTATCAGTGGGTCATGCACCATAATGCGGCCTTCCTTGAATAGGCAATCGAATATATTCTTAGTGTTCTCCTTCGGAAAGGAACATTAATGGGATGGCCTCCAGCTTAGATACCACACAATGGGCTTGGTTCAGCTGGGGCTGGGTTTCTCTGTCTCTGACTCAGGAAATGTGAAAGTTGCTCCCATATTGTTCCTACTGGTTGAATGGTGGATTACATTGGCCGACCGAGTTGGTCGATCCCAAGCATGGAGTCGTGGGGGATCCACCAAAGAGCTTTTCATTGTGATGAGATGGTTTTGGATCATCTTCTCCACCTCATCCTTGAAAACATAACAATTTTCAATAATATGACCCAATATGCAGTGATAGACACAATAATTGGGGTCATCAAATTTACTTACGTCCTCCGACTTCTTGGGATCCGAAATGGGGTTTCCCAGGAGCCATGCGATAAGGGAGCAAGCCCCTGGGGGCCTAGAGTGATCATCGCAAACAAAGGAATAGTAGCACCTTGATGAATGAAGAAGGAATATGAGTTCTAACGGATTTGAGAGGGATGACGGATCCCCCACAACTCATGGGTGTGAGTGAGAGGGCAACTGTCACCCCCACAGAGGCATATTACAGATTCATAAAATAGAATGATATACATCTACAGAAATGGGAAGACCCACTTCCGCTAGAGAGAGAGGGGACAGGGTAGAAGCTACAACATGCCACAACCTAAAAGCTTTTATTCATCGCAAGGTAAACAGATACAAGAGGGGTATACCCTGTAACCAGTAAACATAAGAAGATAAAAAAAGGGAATATAATAGGGGGGATTGGAGCATTGGCTCATCCCCCCCCCGGACCTCACCTCTCCTACTCTCTTTTCTCCTTTTTTTTTACTTTGTAAACGTAGGTGCCCTTGAACCTCTTCAGTGACAAAGAAGCCAAGCTTATTTTTTTTCTCTTCAGAGAACCAGCCCTCTCACTGTTCTTTTTTTATTAACCTGCCAGCCCTTATTCAACAGAGCTTGAGTCCTTTTTATAGGGAGCGGAGGTGGGGAGCTTCGAACCGCACTCCTCCTCCTCCTCCTCCTCCTCCTCCTTCTCTTCTCACTACTCGAAGCCATCATGAGCCTGCGCACGTAGGGGGGCAGGAGGTAGGTGTGGTGTAGTGCTGGGATTAGTCAAGGCCGACTAACAGTGATGTTGACCCCTTTCACCACTCGAAGGTTGTCGCTTTTGGGTGATTGAGGTGACGGAGAAGCTTCCTCTGGTCGATTTGCAGGGGAGAAACCAACGGATGTGGGGAAGATCCCTCACCAGGCGAGGGGCGCTTGAAGGTCGATCGGTTCAAGGGTTTTATTTTTAGTTCTTTTTTTGCTTTGCTTTTGCTTGCCGCTGACTCAATGGGGCTGGTGTGGCCGCACCATAACAAGGAGTAGGGGGGCAGCTGGCCGATTCACTAGGGAAGAGGGCCTCTTGTGCCGGTTCATGCCCAAGGATGAGCTAGCATCGATTCATGCCACATGGGGAGGCCTTGGCCGATTCACATGCAAGAAAGGGGCTCGCCGATTAAAGCTCCTTTAGGGAGCTTTGTGCGCTGATTCAAGGCCATGAGGGGGAGCTTTGTGTGCCGGATCAGGTTGCAAAGGAGGGGAAGCGCCGACTCATGAGGATGGAGGGGCTCTCGGCTACTGATTCACCCTTTTTATTCTCCTCTTCTTCTATATATTATTTTTTTATTTTTTTCTTTGCCCATTCCTGAAAAATAAGAAAAAAGGTGAAAAGAGTTAGCATGGGGAAAAGTGGACGTATATTAACATGCGTCTCTTTAGAGAAGTACAAATTCTTTTAAGGGCTAATTTTAGCGAGTCAACAAATCCCAGGGGCCTCATCAGCCTCTTGGGTGGCGTCCCCAGTTCTTGGTAGTGGTGATCCGATGTTATCGGGTTATCGGTACCCGGAGCTCTGGGTCGTTACAACAGATCTCTTGCGGTCAGACCGATCGGCTCCGGCGTGCGGCCCAGGGCCGCGGTGTTCTCCTCCCCGCGCGCGTGTTTTTGTGTTAGGGCGAGGAGGTCTGGAAGGGTCTTCGGGGCCTCAACCCCGAGGGCGCGCCGGAGGATGTGGTCCCGTATCCCTTGGGTGAGGGCCGTGGTGGTGATGCCGATGTTAAGGCGTGGGATCCGTAGTGCTTCCGCGCGGAAGCGGGAGACGAAATCCCACAGCGTCTCTTCCTTGCCCTGCTTGAGTGCGAGCAGGGTCACTGCAGACTTGGCCACCTTTCAGCAGCCGACAAAGTTCTCCTTGAACAGCTTCTTGAGCTATTAGACGGAGGAAATAGTCCCTATTGGCAGGGACTCAAACCAAGCCCGGGCGGTCTCCCGGAGGGTGGTTACGAATGCCAGGCATTTCACAGTGTCCAAGACCCGGTGGAACATCAGATGGGACTCGAAGTTGTGCATGTGGTCGGTCGGGTCGGTGGTGCCGTCGTAGGAGGTGAACGACGGCAGTTGGAACTTTAGCGGGATGGGGACGTCCATTATTTCCCTGGAGAATGGAGCATGGAAGTCCAGGTCGTCATCAATCAGGCCGTGATTCTTGGAGGCCAAGAGGACGTCGTCTAGGTATCGGACCTTGTCCTCTATCTCCTCGAAGCGTTGGAGTCGGTGATCCATCTCCGGGTTGGAGTGGAGTGGGCTACACACCCTCGGTGCGGGCACACTGCGAGATCGTCGGGTCCTCGTGGCCGAGGCACGGGATGCCTCCCACGCTTGACGAGGGTCCCCCCAGTCTGGTCCCTCCCGTCCTCCCGTCGCTCGGGCAAGACGCGTTGGGGGTCGACCCGTTGGTCCTGGAGCTCCTGGCAGAGTTCTGTCAGGGCTTGGATCTATTGACGCAGTTCATCGAAGTCACTTGGGGTGACCTCCTGTCGGGGATGAGCGGAAGAAGCTTCCTGCGATTCCTGGCGGGAGCTGAGTCCCTGGTGGGACCTGCGGCCCCGGTTGCTGGTGTTGCAGAGGCTTCCACGGGGCGCCATAGCTTTTTGCACGAGTTCCCACAGACAACGCCAAGAAGTGTAGAGGCTGAAAAATGATTCCTACGCCACGTACCACCTTCTCTATTTATTTGTTGGGGAAATCGTCTCGTGCCCGTAGAGGCCTGCAATCACTAGGAAGCAGAGGCGTCAGAAGGAGTCCCGGGTGTTACCCCAGGGGACAACCCTCTGATGCTTAAGTCAGCACCAGGAAAATAGAGTATAGAGAAGAGCAGGATAGAGAGAGAGAGGTCACTGTAGGAGGTCGAAGAGCCATAGAGATCTCCCGGACGAGTGCGTTCACCCGGGCATGAGTGCTACCGTTGCAAGCGGTGCGTTCTGAGGATCGCGGGAGTGTAATTTTCTATTTTTTGGTATTTTTCTAAAAATTTATATTTTCTATTTAAACCCCTCATTTTCTTTTCTTTTTGTTCTTCTTCTTCCTTTCTTCTTCCTCTCCCCACCGTGGCCGCCCTCTCCCTCTCTCTCTCCCGTTTGACCATGGTGGTGTCCCCTCCGGCTGCAGCCGACGTGGGGCGACGGCGCGAGGACGTGGGTGACGGCGGGACAATCCCGGCGGCGTGTGGCGAGCATGGGAAGCTTGGTGGAACGAGATTGTAACTGCGTTCTTCGCGGTTTGTGGACGATCCAGCGCGCCTCGACGTGAACCAAAGGTAGGGTGATGATCCCTAGCCTCTTGCATTCCTTCCCTATGAGTTTTAGCCCGAGGAGAGGTCGAGAGGGGTTGTTTTCACGCCGGGAAGGGTCGTCCATGCCACAGGGAGAGTCCGCCCGATCCACCATTTTACACCCCAATTCCACATTTCAAGGGCATAGAAGCATGCTAGGGGGCTTGGGGGTCTATTTCCTTGTGTTTCCCCCTCCGTGGGGCTTGTATGGGGTCAAAAATGGGGTTTCCTGGTAGGTTCGCCGTTTTCGCGCTGGTGAGTGATAAACGGTCGAACTAGGGCCCGTTTATCACTTGAGCTGCCCATACAAGACCGCCCTCCTGCCTTGTGCAGCCATGGTCTGATCGCCCAATGGCTTGGCACGCACTGGGTTTCTGCGGCCAGTCGTGGGACCGCACATCTATGAGCGGCCCCATGTTTACCGCCAAACCCTTGAGTTTTGACCGTTGCTTGTGACTGTTGCACAGTGCACTGGGGGTGTGCGGCTAGGGTCTGGCCGCATGACCCTTCGTGTGGCTAGAGGCAGGCCACACGTCACCTGGTGCCGTTGGCAGTGGTGCGGCTAGAGTTGGACCGCACATGCCTTGTGCGGTGAGGTCCTAGCCACCATTCCCTTATGCGGCTAGGGTCCAACTGCACATGTGTTTTACCGTTGGTGGATGGATGATTGCGCTGGACTGCCCATCCCCCATGTGCGGCTGAGAGTCAGCCGTCTTTCCTTTGTGCGGCCAGAGGTTGACCGCTTATGCCCCGTTTGAAACAGGAGAAGAACAGTTTGGTCCTGACCATCCAAGCCCTGGTGTGGCCACTGCCTGACCACTTGTCCCTAAGTGGCCCAGAGTGGACCGTTGAAGGGGCAGACATGAACCAGAATTACTTCTTTGGCCGATTTGAGTCCCGATAATGTGGGCCTCGATCCACGTGCTGACCCGTGGTCTGACAGATGCTGGGCATTGTGTGGAGGCCAGGTGTCGTGGTACTATGTTGTCCAGGGAGGTGTGTTTTCGGCTCGTGCCACAGTGTGACGGTACTGGTACGAGGAGCGTTCCTTGTACTGTAGCCTGCTTGCGTGTTTAGATCATGGTAGGGATCCGCGTGACCCCTACTGAGGCCACCTCGGCGTTAGAGAGTTCCGGTCCCTCAGGAAGCGAGTAGTGTCCCTCAAGATATTCCTGCTCGGACTCCCGTTGTTCTAGCCCAAGAGGATGCACCTAGCAGTTGCGGACATGCATTGAAGGAATTTTTGCTATTTCTTCTGTCGAATTTTGAAGGCCAGACTGATCCAGATGCCGCCAGGGTATGGTTGGACGCGACCGAGCGCGTATTCCGCTCTATGGAATGCACGGAAGACGAGAAGGTGATGCTCGACACTTTTTAGCTCCAAGGCGCGACACTGACGTGGTGGAATACGGAATGGGAGATTTCTTTCCAATCTCGCCCGCTCCGATAAATTTTGTGGGCTGAGTTTGTTGCCACTTTTGAACTCACCTTCAGCCCGGCTTATCTCAGGATGGATAAAATGCATCAATTCTTATAGCTCGCCCAGGGTAGAATGTCAGTGCTTGAATATCAGAATAGGTTTATGGAATTGGGCCGTTATGCGCTCCATGTGCTAGCAAATGAAGCATTGAAGACAGAGCAGTTTCTTCGTGGCCTCCGTGCTGAATTGAGGTAGTCGCTGATTGTTGCCTGTGTGACTAATATGAACGAGGTATATCAGGCTGCGACAGCGTTGGAGTTGGATTTTGCGAGATCCCAGACTTCTTCTCAGGCAGCGTCGGTTTAGCCGACAGTTCAACTTCCATCTAGTTATCCGCCTCCTGCTCCAGATTTTCCTTCTGCTACTCCAGCAGCTAGTGGTGTTGCTTCTTCAGGCAAGTCCCAGTTAGGGAGATTCAAGAATAAGAAGAGGTTCAAGAAATGATTTGACCAGCAGACCACATCTGGTGCAACACAGTAGTCAGTCCCTTCTTTCCAGTAGCGTCAGACTTCTACAAAATGTCAATTCAAGGGTTGTGCGCAGTGTGGTGGCAGTCACCCAGGCAAACCATGCTCGTTGCCGGTGGTGCGTTTTCGGTGTGACCAGTCGGGTCACGTGGTGAGAGACTCTCCATTGTGAGCGATTCCAGTGCAATTCGCTCCGGCAACTCAATCCCAGCCGTCTCAATCGCAATTCGGGCCTCCACTTCCACTGCCGCCTCCACCTCAGCAGTTCTAGCATATTCACCCACAAGCTTCAGTAGCATCTTCCTTCCAGTCCTCTGCAGCTGCTAGTAGAAAGCTAAAGGGCAAGGTGACTCAAATTTCATGGGCCGAGGCTGTGGCTTCCAATCTCGTCGAAGGTACTATTATTATTTTTGGTTATGCAGCCCGTGTTTTATTTGATTCAGGTGCTTCTCACTCCTTCATTTCTAAGGATTTCATTGTATGTATCGAGGAGCCCATGATCGAAGTAGTTTGTGATTTAATTGTTGAACTGCCATCTGGGGATTTTATGGCTACCCCGTTATGGAGCTTGAGGAGGAGATAGCTCAAGGGACCCTCACTCTCTCGAATCTCTCTCTCTCTCCATCTCGACACACTCTCTCTCCCCATCACACGTTCTCTCTCCTCTAACCCCATCCTCTGGGTTCGCGGTCCAAATGGATCCCAGTCGACGCGTGGGAGGTACCGACGGGATGGCCTCGACACGAGGATAGCGCCAGTACCCTTCTTCCTTCGGATCGTGGAGCGTGGAGACGAGTGCGAGTGAAAGGACGGCGTGGCCCCAGTTGTCTGATCTGCACTGATTCACGGTCTTCGCCGTGCAAGAGGTAGGGGAACGGACTCCTCATCTCGCCAGGAATCCGTTGACGCCCTCTGCGTCGCCATCCATAGTCATTTTCCTCATTTTCTGTGTAATTCTTATTTTGGGAGATTTTGGGGTTAATTTCTCGATTTACATGCCTCTCTTGATTTCTGGTCCTGATGGCCATTGATCGAAGCCAGAGAGGTACCGTTAAATTGGTCGCGTCACGAGGATCACGTTGACGCCCACCTTTTCTTGATTCGCGGAGCGTGGAGTCGAGCCGGGCTGGGAGGCGTCGCATCGCCCTCTCGCCAGATCGGCAGCGTATCGTCATTTTCGTCGTCATCCAGGTAGGGGGATGGATTCCTTACCTCGTTAGGACACCGCAGGTACCACTTGCATCATGGTCCGACGCCCATTGTCTCGTATTTCGTACATGTTCCTAATTAGTGCATTTTTAATCTTTTAATACCTAAAATCATCTTTTAATTGTTAAAATCTATTCCATGGGCATCATATTTCATTTCTAGTGGCATGCGTAGGCTTGAATGGTCGGTATAGGTTGGCAGGTTGAGTTGGTTTTGTATTCCGCCACGTCCCCCGTCGATTTCGATCGGTCGGGAAGGGGTTCCGATTCTGAACTCCGGAGTTGCGAAACCGAGGTGACATAACGTGCCACCCCTTGCGCGTTATGGTCATTTAATGCATCCCTATTGGTGCATTATATCGTTCGTGTACTGAGTTTTCTGTGGATTTTCATGTTCGGGTGGCTTTAACGCTCCTCGCCCAGTGCGTTATAGTCTCTGTGTGTTGAGTTAAAGGTCTGTTGCCTTTAACGCCCCTACCCCTATGCGTTAAATTCATATGACGCCCCTGTTAAGGTGCGTTATATTCGTGTTTTCCTGTGGATTCCAGTCATTCTAGAGGGCATAATGGCCCATGAGAGGTGCATTATGTTCACTATAACGACCCACCCTTGGTCCGTTATATCCCCTATCAATTGTGTTATGTGCGTGTTGACTTTAACGCCCTTGATCCAGTGCGTTATAGTCCTATAGCGCGCCTACCCTGGTGCGTTATAGTTCCATTTTTCTGTGAATTTTTTGAGTTCTGTGAAGCATAGCGATCCTGCCCTGGTCCGTTATGGTATGTAACGGGGTGGTCCTAGTCTGTTTAAACTCTCAACCCCCTCTCTCCTCCCTTATTTCTCACCTCTCTTTCTCTCTCTCATTCTCTCTCCTCTCTGGGTCTCTCGGTGCGGGGTGCACACTGTTGCAGAGCTGGCCGAGGCGAGGACGCGATGGAGTGATCGGGACGCCTGATGGGGCGACAGATTGAGCGTCGAGTGGCACGATCCCTCGGTGGATTCTGAGAAGGTGTGGTTCATGATTCGGTGGTTTTTGGCACAGTTTAGTCACTTCAGTGCACGGTTTCCTCGGTGGAGGTAGGGAGACAGATCACCTACTTCTCCTGTACGTTTTTCCTATAGTTTTACGTTGTTCGGTGCTAGAACGGGCGAGTTTGGGCTCATTTAGGTAAAATCGTAGTTTTGTAGAGTTCGTAGGGTTCGCCGAAAAATGACGACGATTTTTAGATCAGCTAGTGTCAAACGACCCCCTGGAATGTCAGCATTCCATAGTCGCTGATTTTGCGTCGATTATCGGTCATTCGGGACCATTAGGAGCCCAGGAAGTCTGGTGGTTCCATTTGGGTCGATTTAGAGAAATCGCTCGTTTCTTGCCGTTTCTTAGCCGATTCGACTCCCATCAGAGTCTATGCGTTGTATATCATCGTTATGGATGTATCCCCTTCATCTCGGGATGAACGAGGCATGGAAAGGCCACGATCGGGTCGATCCTATGGTTTTCCCACCGTGACACCTGAATGGTTGTACCAGAAGTCGTTTAGGTGATTGAGCGGTCCAATGTGTCACCGTTCAATGTAGGTCGGTTGGGCATCTGCGTGGTCGCACGATAGACTGCCTAGTGGATGGCACGGCTAGGTGTGAGCCGTCCAGTCCACTTGAGCGACTGCTTCTCAACTGTGCTATTTTCCCATTGTGTTGAGCGGCCAGGGCTTGACCGCTTACCAAGGTTGACCTTGGGTCAACAATTTTTTGGCGGTTCGTAGAGTGGTTTCCCTCTAACCGCACCACTTCATGAGCGGTCCTTCTCTGATCGTTCTGACTACCATTTGACTGGTTACTGTAGTAGGTCGATTGGAGTGAACGGCCTAGAATGGACCATTCTGTCTCCTTGGGCGGCCTCCTGTGGACCGTCCAGTTCTCTGAGCGGCCCCTTGGTGACCGCTCTATGAGTTGTGTCCGTCATTGCGTCTGTTGGCCGTGATGACCTGTCCTATGTCCGTCTGTCTATGTATGGGTCCCAATTGACTCGTGTCAAACGTTTCGGTTGATTAGGGTGGTGTCTCTAGCGGTTCTGGCTTGGACTGCTAGTGTCCGTGAGTCTGTCGGGTGGTCTGACTAGATAGGTTGGTTCAAGGTTGACTGAGTGCGGCCTACTCCTTAACCGCTACAGTTCCATAGCGACCCAATGTAGGTCTGCCAGTATCCTTGTCTCTGCATGCGTAGCGGCTCTTCCTTGACTGCTTGGTTTACCTAGTGGTGACAAAAATATGAACAGTGTATCAAGAGTTTCTACAGCAATCAGAAGAACAACGAAGGGACTTGGTCAATGCCAAGACAGTCAATGTTGACTGGTCAATGTCAACGCAAGTCAAAGAAGTCTCCAGCTAAGCTCAACTTTTTGTTGAACAGTCCTGAAGTCTCAGTCAAAGTCAGAGATCAATGAATAGACTAGTCACCACTATGCTACCCTGACAAAGCCAAGTAGGTAATGAAGAGAAGAGAAGGCAATGGCTACTCATGTAGTCATGTGGTAAGAGTGTTAAATATGTAGTAAAGGTGACAAATACCACTTTAGTGGTAACAAATGCACAACTAGCGGTGACAAATGGCTAAGGTGACAGCAAAGGCATTACAGTGACAAATGGGCTAAGGCGACTGCTATTGAACCTAAGGGTGACAAATAACTTGTATGACTGACAAATAGATGATAAGTGTGTAAAATAACCAGTAAGGCTGACAAATGGGTTGAAAAGGTGAATCACAGGTTCGGTGTGCCTGACACACGCTCATCATCTGAGGCCAGTCTTTGGACAAGACCCGAGGCTACCCTGTCAGAGGCATATTTTCTCTTATGAGACATGGATATTTTCATATTTCAGCCTGAACATCTATTATTCAACCTTTGTCGCCTCTTTTACATCCATAAGGCCTATTTTTCACCATTGGCCACCTATTCGTCACCCTCAAAGTGTAGCCAAAGTCTTCATCTTTTCACACTTCAGCCGAGTTCCTTAACCAAACTTGAATCTATCTTCAGAAAACTAATTGATATTCATGAATTAACATTATGAAGCACACATTAACAGCATTAAAACATATGAAACTTTACATATCAAAATGTATGAAAAAAGAAATATCCCATGAACACAAGTATGCCACATTCTGAGGTTTGAGACGTGAAATTATTTAAGATCTTCTATTTTCAAAGTGAATGAGTTGTGCCCTAAACCGGGCTCTAATAATATTACAATCATCCTCATTAATTAATGTCCATGATGTCTCCCTCTTTCTTGACAATTCATCAACATATTTCATTACATAAATGGCACAGTTGAGGCTTCCATCTGCCTGTTGGGGACATTCGTTGTCAAATACAAGATCCCATTTCTCAACTCCCTTGAATGTCCCATATTCCTGCAGAGCAGCCCGTACAACTGCAGCCTGCAAAAGAAATATTTGACATTATTAAGGAATAATTAAAAGGCACATTATAAATATCTTTAATACAGGTACATGGATAAGAAAAAGTACCCATTTTCTTGTAGTGCCATCATGAATGGCCATGCCTCTCATGGAATTGTATGAGACAAAGTGGCGATTCTCCGTGTTAACAGCAAATAGATGCTAGTGATTTTCAGAGTGTAACACGAAGAATAAATATTTGTTCTTGTGTAGTTCTGATAATTCAACATTCTCGTAGGTGCACTGTCTCCTCCAGAATCCCGAAGTGAAGTGCTGGTCACGATCAGACACAATGGAGATGGAGACTTAATGCAACGGAACGATCTGCTCCACATACAATTATGCCAACTTATGCACACTCCAACTGACTTTGATTGGCAGCAATTGAGCTATCTTCGTCAGTCTATCCACCAGTAACCAAATACTATCATGCCCACTGGACGTCCTCGGTAATCCAACAATAAAATTAGTGCTCATGTGGTCCCACTTCCACGAAGGAATCTCCAAGGGCTAAAGTGTACCTCGTGGTCGCAGGTGCTCGGCTTTCACCTGCTAACAGGTCAAACACCTGGCCACAAACTCTGCTACATCTCTCTTCATCCCAGGCCACCAAAATTGCCTCTTCAGGTTCTGGTACATCTTAGCTAATCCGGGATGCACGGCATACCAGCTCCCATGGGCCTCTCGTAATACCATACGCCTCACCTACTCCTCGACTAGGACGTACAACCTACCTCTGAACCTTACAGCTCCATCCTCACCAAACTCCACCTCGGTCATCGACAAAATAAGGGGTAGCTCAAGGTCCGCACACTGAGCCTCAGCCACTTGATGATGGAGATCTGGTGTGATAGTCAAGCTCACAAGAACAGTCGAACCTTGATCTCGAGGGATCTTGAGCCTAAAAGTCATGGCCGACACTTGCTCCCAAAGCCTCCACTTTCGCAACAACATACAACTTACCACCACCCTCCGGCTCAGAGCATCAGCCACGACATTCATTCTGCCAGGCTGATAAGATAGAATAAAGTCATAATCGTTCATGTACTCCATCCACCTCCTCTGCCTGAGGTTAAGATCTTTCTGGGTAAACGCATACCTCAAACTCTAATGGTCAGTGAAAAGCTCAAACTTCTCGCCATACAGATAATACCTCCAGATCTTTAGGGAGAAAATCACTGTCGCCAGCTCAAGATCATAAGTAGGGTAGTTCACCTCGTGTGGCTTCAACTGCCGAGACGCATACGCTATAACTCTCCCATGCTACATCAACATGGCACCCAAACCTACCGCGGAAGCATCCGTACACACCACGAAACCTCCCGATCCTAAAGGTAACACCAACACCAGAGCGGTAGTGAGCAATCTCTTCATGTCCATAAAGCTCCGCTCACACTCCTCCGTCTAGATAAACGGCATATCCTTTCCCGTGCGTCTGGTCATCGGGGCCGCAATGCAGGCAAAATGCTGGATGAATTTCCTATAATAGCCTGTAAGCCATAGAAAGCTCCGAATCTCCATGAAAGTACTCAGCCTCGGCCACTGCACCACTACCTCGACCTTAGTCGGGTCCACAAAAACACCATCACCAGAAATCATGTGCCCTAGAAAGTGCACCTCTTGAAGCCAAAACTCACCCTTAATGATCTTGGCATACAACTGGTGATCACACAGGCTCTATAACATGATCCTCAAATGAAGAAAAAAAGAGAGAAGAAAAAGAAAAGAAATAATAATAATAATAATAATAATAATAATAATAATAAAGGGGTGATCCACTCTCTCTCTCTTTCTCTCATTCTTTTTCTCTCTCTCTTTCTCTCTCTCGTTTTCTCCGTCACTCGGATGGCCACCCGACATACTCCCCGCTCTCACACGCCTCCCACAGCACACTCCCCCGTTCCACCGCCACACTCCCTCCACCCGGCACACCACTGTGCCGGATGGCGTCTACTGTGCCGGGTCACCCTCCACTGCACCGGATAACCAACCACCGCCCCTACTATCTCACCCGGTGCACTCAGTAGGTCCACTCCACTCCCACGGCACACTCCTCCCGCTCCACCAGCACACTCTGCGGCACACCCCACTCTACCTGGCACACCCCTGTGCCGGGTAACCTCTTCACACTGCCCAATGGTATACGTGTGGCTACTGAAACATCCCCCTTTCCCTGTCGAAGTTGGAAGATACCATCGATATTTTTCTTATGCATGTCCTCGGGGATCCAAATGCCTTGCATTTTTGAAGCTTGAGGGGCTTGACAGTGCTATCAGTTACACAGCCGGCAAACCCATCTGGGAAAGAACGTAGGAGCGCGATGGACATTTTGGATGGGTATTTCCTAGTTCTAGTATGGAAGAGCTGGGAGCTAAACCTGACCCACTGAATGGAGCTAAGAGCATCAGGGAACTTTATGAGCTTGCTAGTGCAAGCTACTTTGGCAAATATATTGTACCTGTTTTATGGAACAAGAAAAACAACACAATCGTGAACAATGAGAGTGCCGAGATTATACGGATGTTGAACACTGAATGGTAGAAAATGCTATATTGGACTTGTACCCACATCAGTTGCAAGCCCAAATCAATGAGATTAATGAATGGATATATGATGCAATAAACAATGGTGTATACAAATGTGGATTCGCCAAAAAGCAAGGACCCTGTGATGAGGTTGTGAAAAGGTCATATGAAGCTATGGACAAATGTGAAGGAATCCTTAGCAGGCAACGGTACATATGTGGCGATATGTTGACAGAAGCTGATATCCGTGTATTTGTCACTCTTGTGAGGTTTGATGAGGTTTATACTGTACATTTCAAGGGCAACAAAAGGCTCTTACGAGAGTATCCAAATCTATTCAACCATACCAAAGACATTTATCAAATCCCTGGAATGTACAGCACAGTTAACATGGAGCACATCAAAAAGCATTATTACGGAAGCCACCCTTCTATCAATCCCTACGATATCATACCGGTTGGTCCTACTATTGATTATTCGTCTCCTCACGACAGGCAAAGTGTTGTGCAGGTGGAATGGCGGTCTAGAGGGGGGGTGAATAGATCCACCCCCAAATTCAGAATCTAATGCAAGCTTAGATAAACAATTTAAACTATGTGGCTTATGCGAAATTCTAAGTGAGTAAGCTCCTTATACAAAAGAACATGTACATCAAAGGTTTTCTATTTCATTTTTTCCGTTGGATGTAGGATTTTGATTTTGAAGCAGATCTTGCTATTGCTCTGGTATGGATTGGTTTCCCCTCTCTTCCTGCTAATTTATTTCATGAGGATTGTATGCGATCAATCGCTGGTAATTTTGGTCTGGTATTAAGAATCCATGAGAACACTCTGGCTATGACCGAAACTTCTGAAGCTCTAGCCTGTGTAGAATTGGATATCTCAGCTCCTCGTAAGGAACAGATCTGGATCGAATTGGATGGACAAGGCTTCTGGCAATCGGTGAATTACCATCGATTACCTCATCTATGCTCATTCTGTCACAAGCTGGGACATGTTGCTGCAGAGTGCAAGAAGAAAGCATATAAAGAAAGTAGTCGCCGCATTGTCCCAAACCCTGTTCCAAGGAATAATGTTCAAGCCTATAGGCCCCGACATACAGGTACCCTTCCTGTTCGAACTAATGCTGCTGATGTACATAGATTCGAAATCCTACAGCAGGTTGATCATAATTTGAATTTGGACTGCCTTCACACTTTTGAGGAAGGGAAGCCAATTAACCACTCCGAAGGATCAAATTTGGCTATAGCTGGGCCACAATTTCCTGAGGATTCCAAACAATTCACTATTAATCAATCTGTTTCCCATACTAGTATACACCAGGCTTCGGAAGAAGTCCAGGCTCTAATTGGTGTTTCTATTCCACATGAGGACAAGCAGATTTTATTTTCTGATGACAAATTAGAACATTCAGAGTACCATCCACACTGCTCCTTGAAACAAGTTGATAATGGTAGCTCATATTCCAGTGATTCTACAATATTTCCTATCCCTGGCTATCAAAGCAACAAGCAGACTGTAATACCAGATGTGAGTCTTGCTTATACAATGGAGACTGATATTGATATCTCTTTGAAGCCATCTGCTGAGGATATTTCCAAGCTCCCTTCAAACCAAAAGGATTCCAACCCTGTAGCAATAAAGGACCTGTACAATTCAGTGTGGGTGAACCACCAACCTTGCAGTAGGAAGAACTTCAGCAAAGATGCAAGGATATAGCTCCTCAGGCAGAAATTAGCAATATCACATCAATATGCAAGGAACGCCCAGGTGTCACTACCAGAGGTATGAAAAGGACTAGTTCCACTGGTAACCTTCGTTTAGCATCAAAAGATCAATGACTTTCATTATTTGGAACATTAGAGGTATTGGGAATGACCTGTCTCTTGGTCGGGTAAAATTCTTAATCAAGGAACACAATGTGGACTGCATAGTCATTTTAGAACCTAAAGTAAAGACCTCTCTGTTAAAAAGTATTTGCAAGAAGCTTGGAATGCATAATTGTCTGGCTAATCAAGAGGAAAATGCTCACATTTTGGTTTTGTGGAAAGAGCCTTTTTGTAGCGCCCGTAGCTTCTAGTTTTGTTGAGGGGGAACTCAAATTCCAAGCTCATCAAAGCTCTAAGGTCCTTGATATATTCTAATAATGTAAATATCATATAGTAAGAATGCATAAAGGAGGAGATGGAAAAAGATAACACCATGGAGGAATAATGAAACACCGTCGTAACCTGCATAAATGGTGAAGTTAAGCTCAATTTGGTTGTTTTCCTACACTGGAAGGTGGTCAGTCCAAGGAATAATGAATAGTAAGGGAAGTTTAAATAAGCCATGCCAAAAGAATTGGATTTGAGGAGGGTAAAATCAACGTGGCCATTCTCGCAAGGCTGCACTGGTGCTATTGTCTGCTAGCCAGAGACGGCTTGTTCGGGGTAGTGCTCCTAGCTGGGACAGTAAAATGAGCCCAGACTAGATTTTCATGAGAGAGGGACGACCCTAGCTCAATTCCACCAAGTTTCACTTCAAAACTCGAGCGTATGATGGAATGGTATCTTTTGGTCACCGGTGGGGTAAAATAGAATGCAGGAACAGTAGTGCAGGGCTGACTTGCAGGCGTGGTAACTCGTAGGCCTAGACTCGGATTGGGCTGAGACTAGTCTGGATGTGAAGAAAGATACCTTGGAGACATGTCAGCATTGGAAGGACCCCGGTCTAATTGTTGTAGAACCAGCACTGGTCGTTCTTGTGCGGGCGTGCAGTCTGAGATGTCTGCAAGATAGAGGCATCTTGCTGGGGTTGGTGCTCTCAGCTACGATGCAAGAGTGGACCAAAACTAGTGCCATTTGAAAGAGGAGAGCCCGAGGTCGACCTCTACCAAATGGGGGAAGCTGGAGTTATCGTATGGAGGCAAGGTGACTTCTGCACTCTGATTGGTCTAGGGCTCCCGGACCAGGGGCGAGCAGTCTGCGCACACTGGGGAAAACGGTCAATCCGAGGTGCTCCGGTGGCTAAATAGTGCCCTTCTTCCTAGATGTGAAAGAAGTCTCACAAGGGAACACCCTGACCAAAGACCATGATCAAAACCCTGGAGGGGAGGGCGTGAGGGCCTCTGCAAGTTGCCTCTAGTTGTTCCCAGAGGCAGACTACGCAGCTAGACGAAAAGTGCTCCTCCGGTCGGCTCTGATGTTGGCTAGATGTGCATGAGATATCGTTGCAAATCTAGCTTGGAGAAGAATCTGTTGGTGTTGGGCTGGTCACTAGAAAGTCCTAAGGGGAGGTGGTGCCGACGCTGCAACATGGAAGATGGATCTACAACTACTATTTTCTGGGTGGCAGTGGGAGGTAGGGGGTGAGAATGGGGAAGATGAGAGGGAGGAGGAGGAGGGGGCTTAATGTCAATCCAACTCGATGCACAGTTTGTTCTGCATAGTCAAGGTCCGTGCATACTTAATTATTTTGCATGTAACGACAGTGCACGTCCCTGTTCAAGCAGCATGTAGGTCCGTGCACATCTTAGTTTAATGCACGGCGGCTCCAGTGAATCGACAAAATCGAGGACAAGGTCCGTTACCTGGACGACGTCCTCCTCGCCGCCAAGAACCGAGGCCTCATCGACAAGGACCAAGACTTCCATGCTTCCTCCTCCAAGAAGATCATGGAAGCTCCTATTTCGCCCAAGCGTCAGCTACCGTCTTTCACTCTCTACGACGGCACCATCGACCCAGCTGACCATATGCATAGCTTCGAGTCTCATCTGATCTTTCACTAGGCCTCGGATGCTTTGAAATGCCAGGCATTCGTTACAACTCTCTGGGAGAATGCCCGGACTTGGTTCAAGTCCCTACTAGTTGGGACTATATATCTCTTCCTTCTTGCAGCTCAAGTTCAAGGAGAACTTCATTGGCCACCGAAAGGTAGTCAAGTCTGTGGTGACCCTACTCGCCCTCAGGTAGGGGCGAGAAGAGACGCTGTGGGATTTCGTCTCCCACTTCTGGATGGAGGCGCTCCAGATCCCACACCTCGACGTCAGCATCGCCACCACCGCACTCACCCAGGGGATGCAGGACCACATCCTTCGGCGCTCTCTCAGAGTTGAAGCCCCGACAACCCTCATCGACCTCCTCGCCTTGGCGCTGAAACATATGCGATGTAAGGAGAATGCTGCGGCCTTGGGCCACGCAGTCGGAACTGAACTTTCTGACCGGAAGAGATCCACTGACTCACCACGCAAAGGGCAGAACAAACGGGAGTGACAGGACCGAGGCCGTCGCGATCACCCAGACAAGGAAAGGGGCAACTATCGCAACTACACGCCCCTAACAGCTCCTCCTTACCAAATCTTGATGGAAATTCGCGAGGAACCATTCCTCAAGTGGCCTCCTTGGATGAAGTCAGATCCAAACACGAGGAGCAAGAAGAAATACCATCGCTTTCATTGCGACCACGGCCACGATACGACAGAATGCATCAACTTGAAGGACGCCATCGAGGACCTCATTCGGTGAGGACTCCTCGACAAGTTCATCGCCAGGGCCGCGAAGAAGCCACAACGGACCCCTCTGCCCATCGACAACCGACCCAATGAAAAGGAGATCATAATGATCTCTGGGGGGGGGCTCAGGTGAAGACAGTGCAACCAGACGGTGGAGGTACTCATCTGCCATCAACGCTGTGGCGCGAGACGACAACACCCAACGGGAAGCTGCCGCCCGGGAACACCTGATGGGGACATCAGGCGACGCACACCGACGGAGGGTCCAGTAGCACGCCAGCAGTTTATCCAGCCAGTTATCAGTTGCATTTACATTATTCCATTTTCAGTTCAGTCCAAACATTTTAATTTAAGTCTGTTTGAGTCCTGTAAGCCTTAATGGGCCAGTTAAATAAGGCCCAAAGGGCCCTTGTTGAGACTAGCTCGGTTATAGGTTACTAGTAGCTTATATTCACCCCTCAGGATAGCAGAGTCAATTTACTTTTGGCGATCCTCAGAATGCACCGATCGCAACGGTACCACTCACGCCTGGGTGAACGACTCGATTTGCCCGCAGCGGAGTTCTGTAGGATGTGTCGAAAACTGGGTTTGGAATCGAAAAGATGCGCGAAAAAGTCACGGAATGCCTCCGGGCCTCCGAAACGACCTCGGATTGCGCCGATCCGAACACGAAAGATATCTAAAATGTAATTTCAGACACGACAGAGCTGGACACTCCTAGAAAATAGATTCGGGACCCGAAACTAAGGATCCGAAAGGTCCGGGATATTACAACAACAGTCAACTCAAGGTCATGGGTAGGGTAGTTTTCCTCATGTGGCTTCAACTGTCGCGATGCATACGCCACAACTATACCATGATGCATCAACACAGCGCCCAAACCGACCCTGGAAGCATATGTACACAACACAAAACCACCTGATCCAGACGGCAACACCAACACCGGTGCCGAAGTGAGCAACCTCTTTTGCTTCATAAAGCTCTGCTCACACTCATTAGTCCAGACGAATGGCACATCCTTCCGCGTGAGTCTGGTCATCGGGGCTGCAATACGAGTAAAATCTTGGATGAACCTCCTATAATAGACTGCAAGCCCCAAGTAACTCTGAATCTCCGTCACAGACCTCGATCTCGACCACTGCATCACAGCCTCGACCTTGGCGGGATCCATGGAAATATCATCACCAGAAATCACGTGCCCCAAAAAGTGCACCTCAAGAAGCCAAAACTTGCACTTGCTAAGCTTCGCGTACAGCTGGTGATCTCGTAAAGTCTACAACACAGCCTTCAAATGGTACGCGTGCTCCTCTGTAGACTGTGAATACACAAGGATATCGTCTACAAACACAACCACGAACTGATCAAAGTAGGGACGAAACACCCTATGCATCAAATCCATGAAGGCTGCGGGGGCATTGGTGAGTCCAAACGGCATCACTAAGAACTCATAATGCCCGTACCTCGTACTGAACGCAGTCTTCTCCACATCACACTCACGAATCCACAGCTGATAATAACCAGACTGCAAATCAATCCGCGAGAACACTCGGGCAGACTAAAGCTGGTCGAACAAATCGTCAATCCGTGGTAGCAGATATTTGTTCTTAACGGTCACCTCGTTCAGCTGCCGGTAGTCAATGCACAACCTCGGACTACCGTCCTTCTTCTTCACAAACAACACTGGCGCACTCCAAGGGGAAAAACTAGGACGAATATATCCCTTGGCGAGCAACTCCTGCAACTGCACCCTCAATTCCCTCAACTCAGCGGGAGCCATACGATAAGGAGCCTTCGATAAAGGTCCCATACCAGGCACAACCTCCATAACGAAATCAATCTCCCACTGGGGAGGTAGTCTAGGCAAATCCTCGGGAAAAATATCGGGAAACTCGCACACCACCGGAATGTCCTCCACACCCAGACACTGCTGGTCGACCAAAAATAGGGGAAAACACTAGGTGAGCGAATGCTCAGTAGGAATTATATCTCAAGTACTAACTTTCTTAAAGTAATTACATATTGCATGAATGGGAGTATAGCTATGCATGTATGCATGAAAATGACAATAGAGAGAGTATTGTAAGAGATAATGAGTGAACTTAGCAAGATTTCATGTAGACTATAAATATCAAGATGGTCCAGCATGTAAACATATCGAGTAATGTCAAGTGAATTGGCTATCATGTTATCAAACAAGTAAATACCCATTCCGGGCCATGCAAGTCATGTCATGTCAAGTCAAGTACGAGTTGTGGAATGTCAATCTAGCAATTCATGCACTTCGGTGCAATGGCACACCGTGATCAATATAGCTCCCATGGGCACAAGTACATTCGGGTGCTCCTCTCAAGACCCGATCGGGCCCTATATGCGCAAACATTGAGTCATGTATATTTTTGACATCCACTATAGTTATAGCCAATATAGAATTCTAAAGGATAACCATTGTAGGATGATAAGATAGCTCTCATGAATGAAGGAATTCAAGGATAGAACTTTGAACAAGTATGACTCCTCGTTAAACATTTTAGAAATTAAGACATATCATAAATCTGGGTAAATGACACCCATCAGGCTGTCATGATTTTATAAAATAGCGCCCATACGAATGGTCGCTTACTTTCTGTGAACAGAACAAGCTGGATGAAATAGCGCCCAGACCCTGGTCCCTATTCCGGAGAATAAAGCCACTGGACAAGTCGCCAATTCATTCTGGTGCCCAAGTTAGTGTCGCCAATTACTGATAGACAGAACAATTCTCAAAGAGGCCAGAATAGCACTCTAAGAGGGCTAAATCATCATGTTTCTTCAGAGTGATGTGACAAGACACGGTGTTATGGGTTTTTAGGGTACAACTAGCTTGGTAGCCTTGAGAAAATCCAAGGGTTTGCGTAGACTTACGGAGGTCTCTATGATGAAATCACCAGTCCGAAGGAAGGAATATCCCACGGAGGGTTCAAACATCACCGAGAATTAGTGTGTAATCGATAGAAACAAAATAGGGACTCCATCTACGGATGTGAGATGAGAGTGCCAAGTAACCTGCGGTATGGGTTGAGAAACAGATAATAAATCCTAAGCACAAGAAAACAGTGCCTACTCAGAAGTCGCTATTTAAGAATAGCGACGCTTTGGAAGGTCGTGCAATCAGAATATATATCAGAATTTTCATGAATTTAATGGGAATTAACGACACTATGCAAAGGCATTAATTCTAGGATTTTTTAGAAATCAATATTTATAATTTTAAACCATGCTGATGTGACACGACCTTGGACTTAGGCAAACAAGCACAATTCGCAACTCGAACAGGCCGATATTGGCGGCCAACTCACCCGACACTCAACCCAAAACCCGGGGTGACTCGGCGATGCCGAGTGGAGGATGTCTAGGAAGGTGTTTCAAATTGCTTGCAAGGTGGTAACTTCGAACATTTGCTGGGTTGTCGGTGATGGTCGCAGGGCGGATTTCCTTGATGATCTCTGGGCGGGGAGTAAGCCTTTGAGGCTTTCTTTAGTGGAGCCTTACCAGGGCCCTCCTACTCCTGTTCGTGATGTTATTCTCTCTACAGATCATCCTCTGTGATTATTACTACCAGAAGCTACCTCCCTAGATTGCATTCGCCTATCAGCTCATGAGGATAAGTGCCTGTGGTCTTTGACCTCCTCCGGGGTTTTTTTTGCTAAAAGTGCATATGATTTTCTTCGTCCCAAGGGGATCATGAGAACCCCGTTGCTTTCCATCTGGAATTGATTTTTCATCTGTCAAGCCTCCATGTTTGCTTGGAGAGTCCTCTATCGCGAGGTTCCTGTGGACTCTTGCATTGCTGAGTGTCGGATCCCTCTTGCTTCTTGTTGCAGCTGCTGTCGGGTCCATCAAATTGAGGATCTTAATCACCTCTTCATTGATAGCGATCTAGCTTCCGCTCTTTGGAACTGGATTTCTCCTTTTATTGAACCAGGCATCGGCGGTCAATGGAATATCACCCTTCGCCTCTGGGACATATGTGTGAATTGCAACTCTCATCCTTCGATGGGGTTCATTGCTTTATATTCTTCCTTGCTCTATGTTTGGGAAGTTTGGAAGGTGAGGTGTCTGATGCGCTATGAGGGTGTGAAAGTTTCTCCGTCCAGAATTATTCATACCATTCACTTCACCATCAGCGCGGCCCTTGAGAAGCAACTATTCCATCACATTCCCTCGAGGCTACAGCTCCTAGACATTTCCAACCATGGTTTCAATATCCGCTATTCCCTTGCGAAAGCGAAGCGGGTTAGGTGGATTTCGCCCATCTAGGGGATGGTGCTTAATGTTGATGGCACTTGTAAAGGCAATCCTGGTATTTGTAGGGGCAGTGGCTGCGTCAGGGATAGTGGAGGGAACTTGATTTTGGCTTTTGCTCACTTTTATGGTATTGGAAACAATTTGGTCGCTGAAACATGCGCTATGTGTGACGGTGTTCGATTTGCTAAGGACAAAGGACTTACGCTCGCTGGCCTTTACACGGATTTAGCAGCCCTGGCGAACTCTTTTCATTCCAGGGTTGCCCCATCCTGGAGATGTCTGCACTGGTGGCGTGAAGTGTCTGAGTTTGTTCAATCTTCCGAGGTTGCCGTTTCTCATGTGTACTGCGAAGCTAATCAACTCGCTGATGCTCTAGCTTCATACGTCTGCAATGCTCGTGTGAACTCTATTGTCCTCTCCTCCTCTGACCTTCCTAGGACCTATTTTGGGCCTCTCGTAACAGACCGTTTAGGTCTTGCATCTATCAGATTGTAATACGTTGGCAAGGTTTTTTACTTGCTCCCTTTGCCTTTTGGTTTCCTCTCAGGGGTATGCAGACCAAATATGCAAAGGTCTTCTCTACTAGAAAACTATCTTTTCTGTCCTATGAAAGGACTGGCCAAGTGGATTGTAACACTCTATACACTGGACAAAGTTGTTCCCTCTGTCACCAGACTTCAAAGAAGGTCCACTCTCCCTGCCACCGTCCTACTCTAGGACTGATCTGAGAAGCAATGTCAGCTCAGAGTCAACCTTCTGTAGAATATCTACTTCATCCAAGAGAAGATTTTTGGAGAGAAAATAGATCTCCCAATTGCTCCCTTATGACCGGAGGATCAAACTAAGAATTGCTGAAAGAAGGTCAATGGTCAGAGCATTTCAAATTTGATTTGGCCCTATTATAGATTCCTTGGAGGGAAATCCTCTTCCTGGCTCTCCTATATATAAACTTGAAGCCTCTATTGGAGAAGTTGTTGTTTTGCTGTAGCCTTAAGAGATAGCCACGCCCTTGAGCATCCAAGAAGAATATCTGTGACATAAAGAAGAAGGGAGTGAAAGCAGCCCCACACTAAGGATGACCCAATCCAGTGCTGTAACATAGAAGAGAAAGAAGTTAGATTAGCCTTGAGAGAAGAGCAGCCCTGCGGTCCTCTGAGCTTGAAGAGAAAGATTTTTGGATCTGAATTTGAAGCTGCAGCCACAAGTTTTCAGATCTCTATCTGAAGCCACAGTTGGTGTTTCTTTCCTTGTTCTAGTTTTTCCACTGCACTTGCAGTTTACTTTCTTTTTCTCCTTTGTTCTTTGTTCGCATATGTAACTGGGGTGTCATCCTCGTGTGGTGCTACTTTGCAGCGTGTAGAAGCTGGGGCGTCGTCCCCGTGTGCTGCTGCTTTACAGTGTGTGGTGAAGTCTCACCAGGTTCGGTGAGGGGTGGACGTAGGTTACGGGGTTGCAATCGAACCACCTTAAAAACCTCTGTGCAATAGGTTGTGATTTGTGTGTTTACTCCATATCCTCTACCCCCAGTCACAGGTTCACATGAGCTCCAACGTATTCCATTCTAACTGATTTCCATCGCACACCCTAGCCTTCTGATCTACACATAGTTTGTCTTGCATGCACACCGCTTGCCCCTCATGCCACACTTGTATCTCCTCAACTGCCTACTGCAACCTTGCATACAGGCACTAGGGAGACTACTCAGGTCCAGGGGAGTTACCTTTGTCTACACACACTCTAGCATTGACTTCACACATACAGGTAGCATGTTCACTCATCTTGTTGGAGTCCCCTGAGATCCCTGCAAACTAGTGCAACAGATCTCCCTTAGCTCTGAAGTTGCTCTGAAGGAGTGTCGACCTCACCTCTTAGGAGTGTCAACCTCAGCAATCAGTGCACTGTCTTCTGTCGTCTCCATTTGAACTATTCTCTTTTGATCCGTTATGCATTGTGCCTAAAGTATCTCATTTGTATTATAAAAATGGGTTATGTTTTAATTAGTTAAGGAGAATTGATAAGAGCATGGTCGCCTAGTCGAGTGATAGAGAGATGGGAAAATTGCTCGAGGAGCAAGGAGGGAAGCGTGGGGCTTTGAAATAAATCAGGAGAAAAGGAGATTATGACCGCCGGCGGCCTAGGGATGCAGGGAGTGAATTTTTTATCAAACAAGTGCATAATCAGTGGGGGGTGAACGAATTTAAGGGAGAAGAGTCCTGCCCATAGTCTATCTGTTGTGAACCCCTCCTCATAAGGCACATCTGGCTCTCCGGTGTCTGTGAAATCACTTAACATCTGCCTCTTGTCGAAGATAACAACCGGCTTTTCAATCAGCTCATGAATGAGTGGTGGCCATTCTGGATCTGTAGGCATAAACAAATGGCTTAAGGATATGGCAATGTCATCCATGTCAAATCACCTATACCACTCGTATTCTGGATCATCTATTTTCCTCCTCTTGAGTGGCCTTAGTGACTCCAGAGCTTTATATGTGACAAGCGGGGCCAAATGTCAAGCAAACTGTCGGGCATGCACTTCTTGATGGTCTAACAAGGAAGTAATGATTGTAGTTTGCTCGGGCTCTTGCTGCTGGATTGGCCCCTTCACAAAATGAGAGTATAATGTCCACGTGAGCGGCTTCCTGCTGTTCTTGAAAGTGGAAGTCATGGCCGCCCATGGCTTGTCACTAGCTTTATCTGTTTCTTCTTCTTTTGGCCCTTTGTATCCCAAGCCGCCTCGTGGGATCATCTTAAAATTTTTAATGGGCTTTGTCCTACCCTGTAGATTGATTCCCAGCCCTTTGCCTGACTGGTACCCCATCTTCATCAAAATACTCCATCCAGGCGTGTTTATTAGACTCTTCTTCTTCTTGCTCTTGGATGATTGTAGTGGCATCTGAACTGTTGGAGGGGTGTGCGGAGTAGCCTTTTTCAAATTTTACCGCAGATCGGTAATATCAAAAACTGTCAGCAATGGCCTATCAGCTGGCCATATGGAGGGGACTAAAGTTGCCGAGTGTATGTCCTCAGTTGGCAGGATCGGCATGCTAGTTACTTTGATAATGCGCCCTTTGTGCGGAAATTTGATGCATTGGTGATTTGTGGAGGGCACATCATCCAGTTCTTGAATGTAAGGACGTCCCAGAATGCCGTTGAATGTCGGGTCCATATCGAGGATGTGAAAATCAGCCGTAATGGTGACAAGACCCAATCCCACTTTCAGTGTAATCATACCCAGAGGCGGCTTTTTTGTATTGTCATATGCGGTGACTATAACGGTAGACGGCCATATCTGATTTTTCGGAATGCCACACATCTTCAAGGTGCTGGGAGGCAGAACATTAATGGAAGCACTGGTATCTACCAAGCACTGCTTAACTGGCACTTTGTTGATATCTATTGTAATACACAAAGCATATTTTCTGGCCGGCTGCGGATCCAATTCATGTTCATGAAAAGTAGGTTCATGGAAGCTCGTGGGAGCTCGAGGGTTTCAAGCGAGTTTTTGAAGATCGACGGCGATCTGTCACGTTTTGGGCTTCCTTGAGGTAGGGTGACGGATCCTTAGCTCATTGTTTACCTTCCCCACGATTTCTAGGCCGAAGGGAGGTCAAGAGAGGATTATTTCACACCGGGAAGGGAAATCCATGCTTTAGGGATCGAGCGTCAGATATAGAGTTTTAATGCATTATTTCGTGGTTTGATGGCATCAAATGATGCTCTGGGGCATGGGGAAGAGTTTCCCATTTGTTTCCCCATCACCTGGGGGTGAATGGGGCATGGAATGGCATTTTTGGGTCATTCCCGTCGTTCTCGATTTTTCAGTAGGAAAATGGTCCTAACAGGAACCATTTTTTGGCTTAGTGGCCCACCTGGTGACCACTAGCCGACCAGGGACTGTTGGCAGGGTATGCGATCGACCGACTGACCGTTACCCTCTACGGCGGCCAAGCGGCCGACCGTTTCTCTCGCGGAACTAGCATGACTCCCGAGGCATTTTTGACCGTTACGTTTTGACCATTGAATAGTTTTTGGGCTTGGCGGTCATGGGGTGGCCATTTTAACCCGCTTGGCAGTCCCAAGGGAGACCGTTTCAGTCCCTAACGATCATAAGGTGACTGTTTGACCTTTTGTGTAGTTTTGTGGCGTAGCGGCCCCAAGGGGACTGTTTAATGCCTGAGGCGGCCCAGAGGGGACCGCTTATGTTCCAAATGGTCTGAAGGAGACCGTTTATCTCCTTTGAGCGGCGGACTATAGGCGATCACCCCTCCTCCTCATGCGGTCCAATGAGGACCGTCTCTCTCCCTCAGGCGGTCCAGCATCTGACCGTTTGTGCCATGGACAGTCCAGAGTGGACCGCCACCTGTGTTCTGTCCGACTGGAGTTCGGTTATTACCGATTTAAATCTCGGGTGAGTGGACCTCGATCCACGTCTGACCTGTGGTATAGCTGATGCTGGGCATCGTGTGGGGGCCATGTGTGTGGGTGCCGTGGGGTCCCGGGAGGTGGTCTATTCTCGGCCTTTGTCACCATGAGTCGGTGTCGACACGAGGAGCGGTCCTTATACTTTGTCCGATTTAGGCATTGTTTCTGTTGTTTAAAGAGTCTACTCCTTTAGTGACCCTCCACTAGTCATAGCCTTCCGACACATGTGTGGTCCCACTAGGGAGTGGTGACGAGGCTACCCAAGAGAAGAGGCTTTAGGCTGGTTGTCGTGGACCTCCTAGTGTGACGGCTCGAGTCCGGGCCAAAAGGAAGAACCAGCTAGAGGGCCTGACATAGCGCAGTCAGTCAGTGTGTGCACATGTGGTCTGGGACTTCAGACTCGTGCTGACGAGCACGACCCCGACTAGACCCTTGTCAGCCAATGAAGTTCTCCTTAAACAGCTTCTTAAGTTGCTGAAAGAAGGAGAATTTAGAGGCAGGAAAGAGGAGTCGAGCCAGAAGTTCGATCAGCAAGATAAGAAAGAAGAAAAATTCATCATCACAGTGTCCTACAAGTCTCGTGATAGTAAGAAGAGGTCCCAGAGTGGGAACGATAATGTGAATGGCAAGAACAAGAAGGCCAAGGAGGAAGATAAGTAAGTCATGGCAGCTTGATCATTTTGTGAGAAGTTTAGCCACTTGATCGAGGAATGCTAGAAGCGCCTTGGCTCTTGTCTACGTTGTGGAAGCCGAGAGCATCGGATGCCCGAGTGCCCCCTTATGAAGGAGCAATATTCTAGCGGTGGACGCAAGTGGCAAGCTCGTCTTAATGCTGTTCTAGACGAAGAAGCGCCCAAGGATGATGGGCTAATGGAAGGTACCATTCAAATTTATTCGCATCCTACATTTGTGTTATTTGATACTAGTGCCTCTCACTCTTTTATATCTACTGGCTTTGCAAAAACTTTGCCAATTTCATCTGTTCCTCTACCTTCGGACCTAGCTAGCACTACACCTTTTGGTCCCAGAACTAAACTTACAACCCACTACCCATATAGTGAGGTAACTATAGAAGGCCATAACCTCCCCGCTAACTTAGTATGCCTTGACATGGAAGGTTATGATGCCATTCTAGGCGTAGATTGACTTGTCGATCACTATGCCAATATCAATTGTCGCCATAGGAGAATTTCCTTCCATAAATTGGATCTTCCATAGTTTTTCTTCCTTGGAATCAAGTATAGGAAGCACCCTATTCTCATCTCTTCTCTTCATTCTTGCAAGCTTATCACGCAAGGTTGTGAAGCTTTTCTTACTTCAGTAATAGTTATCGAGTCTAAGGAAATCGTTCTAGAAGAAATCCCCATTGTCTGAGAGTTCCCTGACGTCTTTCCATCTGAACTACCTAGTTTACCGCCCGAAAGGGAAGTAAACTTCTCCATTGAACTCATACCAGGAGGGGCACCCATTTGAATAACTCCTTATAGGATGTCTCCCACGGAACTCAAAGAATTGAAGAAGCAACTTCAGGAGTTACTAGATAAGGGATTCATTCAACCCAGTACATCCCCTTGGGGTGCGCCGGTGCTATTTATCAAGAAGAAGGATAGATCCCTCAGGCTATACATTGACTATCGGCAGTTAAATCAACTCACCATCAAAAATAAATATCCACTACTACGGATTGATGAGCTATTTGATCAACTATCAGGAGTAGAGTATTTCTCTAAGATTGACCTCAGGTCGGGTTATCATCAGCTCAGGATTAAAGATGATGATATTTACAAGGCTGCATTCCGTAGCAGATATGGCCACTACGAGTTCGCAGTGATGCTGTTCGGGTTAACCAATACCCCTACAGCATTCATGTAACTTATGAATAATATTTTCAGGCCTTATCTTGACCGATTTGTGGTCGTCTTCATTAATGATATCTTGTTTTTACGTCTTCATCCCAAGCCCCTTTCTTTCTTTTTTTGTATTTTTTATTATTATTTTACTTATCCTCTCTCTATGGCGTCCACACATCCTGAGTTCGCGAAGTAAAAGAGCCGATCTCCCGGGGGGTCCGAGCGCGTACGAGGAGGGTCGTTTCGGCACGCTGTTCGCTCGCGCCGTCATCATCCTGGAAGAGCTCTCTCTCTCAAGCCCATCAACGGCCTCTCAATAAGCTTTCTCGTCTCCCTTATCCTACTTTATTCTCACTCTGTTAGTCATATTACATTGCATACATCATCCGTCCTTATTACATTTCTCTCCTTGGGGGAGATCTGTTTGTCCATTCATCATATCGTTTATCTACCCTCTGTGCCCTAAATGGGTTTAAAACAACACTATCCAGGTCCCTGATGCGTCCTGGCCGACGCCAAACACCACCATCGTCGACCTCACGTGCCGAAGGCGTACGTACCCCTTCGCCTACATGCTCGCCGCCGCCGGCTACCAGCTCACCGTGCTGGGGGATTGCGTGATCACTTTTGTTATCCAGAGGAGCAAGAACGAGTCGGCGAAGGTGGAGGACGGGAGGGTTGAGCAAGAGCATGGGGTACATTTGCACCCGGGGCTTGTGAGGACGGGTTCCGTAGGGGACACAATATTCTTGCTCATCCTTGCACTTTGCTTCCATTCCGTCTTTGAAGGGATAGCCGTCGGCGTCTGATCAGGTACGAGACCTCACTGCTCTTCTTCCATGTTCTGCATACATGTATTATGTGTATATACATATTGGATAGTGTACCTTGTGGCGGATGCAGATCCTCTGGTCGTATGAGAAGATACAAAATGTGAGGCTGGTGTGAGAGAGGCCATTTGCTGAACCCGGCCGTACGTATTGCTAAAACCTTCCAGCCACTGCTGCTGATGCATGGAGGAACCTGTGGGCGATAAGCTCGCACAAGACATTCGCAGCCGTCGCCATGGGCATCGCCCGGCTCGATCCGGATGCTGCCCAAGAGGCCACTGGTGACCACGATCGCCTACTCCATGGCGTTCGCCGTCTCCAGCCCCATCGGGGTGGGGATCGGCATCGCCATCGACGCCACGACGGAGGGGGGACGTGGCCGACTGGATCTTCTCCATCTCCATGGGCCTCGCCTGCGGGGTCTTCACCTACGTGGCCATCAACCATACCTCATCGCCAGGGGCTTCAAGCCGCAGGAGCCCAGCTACTTCGGCACCCCATTCTTCAAGTTCCTTGCGGTGCTTGCCGGGGTGGGGGTCATCGCCGTTGTCATGATCTGGGATTGACAGGGCATTCGCATGGAATTACGTTGTGTTTTGGAGACGGGGTTTAATGCTCAGTGTTTGTGAAGAACAATGCATAGCCCACAACTTGGACCCAATTACAAACTCTCGCTAAACATCATCAACCAAACTATTTTTATCTTAACTTTCGCAACACAAAGCCCATCAGGACATGGCGAATCCATCGAGAGAAAAGCGATATCGCGACGAATGGATGCATCCGGAGACTATAGAGTCAAAGCTGACATCAACACGTGCTCTAAAGGACACAGGCGAGAAAATCCTGCATAACAAGCATTTGTATGACCGTAATGGCGGAACCGACCACGGCCTAGAGATGATGGGGTCCACAGAACAAACATCGCATGCCCAGAGTCTATGGAGTCCTTGCAACAAACAATGCGGCCCAGTGAGACTACAGGGGCTTCACCAAGGGGATAGTGATCGGGGTCCCTTGGCTGGGCCAGGCCAACCCTAGCCAAGCCAAGGCTGGCTGAGCCAGCACCTGGCCGGCCGATCCAGGACCGGGTCGAGCCGGCCTTGGCCGAGCCACCCCTTGGCACTAGTCGATCCATGCCCCCTTGGGGCCCCATAAATACCCCCGGCCCCTTGGGGGTTGTGCTCGAGGGAGAGAGAAGGTCTTGGGGAGGTTCCGTCCATTTTGAGAGAGGAGACCGTGCGTGTGTCTGGCTCCAGGAGAAGGGAGGGGATGGGCCTCCGCTCCCCAGCACCCAGTCAAGTACCAAATGCAAGAACAAAAAACCCCTCTGTCCTCATGTAAACCCCTCCGTGCAATGAAAGGAAGACAGTGAAGCCCAGCTTTGAAGAAGGCTCCGACTCTGCCACACACATTCTCTCCCTCCCTCTTCCTTCCAGATCTCTGCAAATTTTCTCTTGTTCTCCAGTTGGGGGTGAGTCCGGGACTTGGGGCACCCACGGTACGTGCCTAGGTCCAAGACATGATGAGGTCAGGGAGACCGTGCCCTCACTGGGTGGTGCCCCGATCGGATATGCCCCGGGGGTTGCCAATGTTGGGCTTCCCATCCTGTGTCCCCACAAGTCTGAGGACTTGTCCTCGTGTAGGGGTCCGCCAGCCTGGACATTCCCCTCCCTTCGTGGGGGTAGCCGGCCACTTGGAGGACACCGCATGGTGGACGACCCTCCGCACGGGTGGGTACGTCCTCCGTATATAATAAATATGTTGCGTTCTCCGGGAGAGTACACATCCCACCAAAGCACACGCGAACGGGGTCGCTGACAGTCTGGTCTTTCACACGTTGCCTTCCCCAAAGCTGAAACTCTCGAACGGTAGCTAATGCAGATTGTCGTCGTGACCCCGCCACAGAAGGGGATCGCAAAAGGTTTTAAGTTTCACTAACCGACCAAATACTTAAATCACGTGAAGTAATGATGCTTTCATCTTGAAATCACAGATGTTAAAAGTTAATCAGTTAAAATGGTTGAACAGCATGTCCACAATTCATGGCAAACATCATTGTATCTTGTAGGCATGGTAATTGTTTATTTATAATTAAAATTAAATTTGAATTCTTATTAATTTAATCAGATAATTATTTGTATAAAATATTTGACAGATAGGGCATTTGTGAGAAAGGAAGATCGAAGGCTCGAACGCTATCAGTAGACCACGTGGCTTTTTGTTTTGCTACGAATGCACGGGCTTACAATTGAAGATCCACCAGTAGTGATATTAGCCAAGGGTCTCAATGTATCTTTTCATTATGCTGACGGGTGGGGCATGGACCACCTGAACTTATATTGTTGCCTTGCGTCCCGTTAACACTCAGACTTGGCCAACCTCGCTGACCATTGAGTCAGGATCGGGGATATATGCTGGCTGGTTAGGGAGGTAGCCCGCAGAGACAAGGAGTCATCTCTGGCGTACTGGCCCTTGTCCCATCTTTACACTAGCCCTCCAGTTATGACGCCTTTTGCCTTTACTCATCCAACAACAACATTTTTCCTTTCTTTTTTTTGCTATATTCATTAAATGCCAATTCTTGTGCAGAGCACCCTTCTGGCTATAAGACGAATGCTTATAGGCAACTCCTTTCACATTTGTCGAAATCGCCACAGTTCATCATGTCAGAGCTAGCCCCGACGATAACGCCCTTCCCCCAAGGTAGCAAATGCACACGGGCGAAGCCACCGGTGAAGGAGGCGCTTGCCAAAGCGAAGGTGAGCGAGAAGGAGAAGTCCAAGAGGAGGCAGACTGCGGTCAGAGCCCCCGCTGCTGTTGCCCCTTCGGCTCCCAAAGTCCCCTCCTTTTGAGGAGTTCGCTGCTTGTCGACGCGCTTTATTTCCTTTTTAATATATATTATTATTTATCTACTTATTTATTATTTATTGGCGTGCCAGTGACATGTGTGACAAACTTATTGTGCGCTCGATCTGACTTGGTCAGTCAATTATAAGGTTCTGGTCGAGACCAGAAGTCCGCCATACCATAAAGGCTATAGCGTTAATTACGCTCTTCCTAAGAAGGACAACCCTTGATTAAATGCCAAAGACAAGAGATCTCAGGAGGCAGTTGAAAGTACTAACGTGCGTGTGATAAATTAACATGTAAGTAACAAGCTTATTCGAATGCATGGATTAGATCCGGCAGCACATCCTCCTTGGCTTCAAGTCATGCCAAGTACGGATAGGAGACCATCCATGCAGTGACGGGACAGAATCCAAACAATCGTTAGGGCGTTCTCCCTCGATATACGTATTCGAGTAGAGGTCCCAATTCGTTAGTTTTCCCCCAAAGGATAGAGCCGAAGGGTGGAGGTGGGTCTATTTTGGAACAGAAGAACCAACCTGGCGCGACTTCGGGAGAAAATTCACAACTTCTGATGCCGGGGTCCGAATCTCATTCCACTTCTTGAGGATGATGGAGGACTGGTAGGAGTTGCTCTCAGACAAGTGGCACGTCCAGATCAGCCAAGGAGTGGTCGTGGTGGACGATTTGCTAGGGCTCAGGTTCTCTTCCTGGGAGCTCTTGCGCAGTCGGGGAAGAATCACCCTCGTGGACAGCTCCGACCCACCCCGAGAACCCCCCTCCTATGTGAGGCGTAGTGCTATATTATTCTTATTTTCAGGTCAAGAGCCATTGACACAGCATGCGGGTGTGTACCCACGCTTCCCCGCTCGTCCATGTCTCCAGCCGGGATCAGTGTCTTCACATTGATTAGGTGAGTGATTGGTTCCCCCTTGGCTGGTTGATTTCTTTGCTATCTTAGTATTGCCTTGGAATGCCCGTCGGATGGTGAAATGAGAGCCCAGACCTACACACCACTCTTATTGTGCCCACCGCAGACCGTGACTGAGAGCCACCCAAACCCACGCCCTGGCGTGCCGACTGCCCATGAAGTTGGGAATCCCAGACCCTTGGGGGTCAGCCGAAAGTCAACTAAGTCCCCTAGAATGGTTGGGTCCCACCTTAGACCCTCGCCATCATCCCCTGGTTACCATCGGGAGATCGTATGCGCCGTGTGAGTGAGTTGCTAGCATGAGTCCATTGATTGTTCTTGTATGCTTGCGGGTCTAGGTCCTAGGCTGATCAAGTCATCCATCATCATCCCAGGGCTGTGCCACATCAAGTGATATCAGAGCGGTCATAGGCTTGTTCATACAAGCCTAGTCTTGGGGCATCTTCACACTAGGTTGCTCATAGGTGCACACTTACACCCGTGCATAGCCCACCCCACATTGCATGACCACACGTAGAGGAACCTATTATCAATCCAACCTATCCTCTTCCAATCCCCCAATGAATCCCAATCCCCAAGGGAATCTCGCTCCCAACGAGCATGAGCTCCCCGATCACATTAGATTTCTCGTGGAGGGGATGACCAATGTCTTAGAGCGACTGGATTACATAACGACCCAGCTTGAGCAACTTGAGGAAAATAGGCCCGCCCCAAGGGTGGATGATAGAAGGTCACCTCCCCCACATGAGGAACCAGTCATAGGAGAGCTCAACCTTGACCATCCACCCGAGTCGGAAAGGGACCCACCACCACAAAGAAATGATAGACCTCCCTGGGATAACCTGGATGACCATCTTGTGAGACTTGTGAAAGTTGACGCCCCCACCTTTGATGGGTCCAATCACCTGAGCATCTACTTAGATTGGGAGGCGGCTATGGACCAATATTTCGATTGATATCCCATGTCCGAGGATAGGAGAGTCCAACTTGTCAAGATGCAACTCACCAAATTAGTCAAGACCTATTGGTTGAACGTTGAGGGTTTAAGGATAGTTAGGAGGGAAGCTCCCATCACCACACGGGGGGCCATGAAAGAACAAATCAAACACAAATATGTCCCTCCCTCCTACCATGAAAATCTCCTAGATAAGTGGCAGGCCCTAAGCCAATAAGGGAAGACCGTTATGGAGTACATTGAAAAATTTGATTACTACCTTCTTAAGTGCGGAGTCCAAGAGGACCCCGTGGTCACACTATCCCGCATTAGGAATGGGATTCAATAGTTCCTCTAAATTAACCAGCAAATAGAGAGAATAAACCCATTAGACTTTGGTAGTGTAGTATATACTCAAACGAAAGGTAAAACATGCAATTGGAGGTGATCGTATCGGGAATGAGGTTGGGAAGAGGGATGGCCGAGACTTTTGATCATCTATCTTCCCTATGTTTTGGGAGAAAACCTCTCTAGTTAGGATCTAGGAAAATGTAGTATGTGTATCATGTAGTAAAACGAACTAAAATGTAGCAAGATAGAGGACAAATGAAGAAAGACGGGATTTGCTCGTCAACCTACAGAAGGTGGCCAAGCATGTGGCTGTTCAAAGGTGGTTGGCAGCCATATCGATGGCCGCCTCCTAGAACCCAGGCCTCTTCCACGGCAGAGCTCTTCGACTTCAAGTTGTTCTTCTAGGGGAAGGTCAGGGAGGGTGATCTCATCCTCACAGCTCTCTCTGGGCTCACCGAACTACCAACCATACCTCCTCCAAAATGTCCAACCCCTTGTAGGTTGTTCAGAACTGATTTTTGTATGTAGGCAATTTTCGTCCCTTCAAATCGTCAAAGATAGAGTCAAACTCATTTTCATTAATTCGGAGGTGAGGATGTGTAAGACTGCATGCATCTTTCCCCCCCGAGTGGGAATGACTATAGAGTACATGCTTGGAGTGGGCAAAATTGTAGAGTTAATAAGTGGTTACCAGGAGGCGGCTAGGTCAATGGCCATTTCAAGGGGAGTTGGGTGGCCAAAGTTGTGGCTACCTTGAGGATTGGGCAGCCAGGAGTCTGGCCGCCTTGGAAACTGGGTGGCCAGTGCCCTTGCCTCCTTGAGGTCTGGGCAGCCAGTACCCTGGCCTCCTTGGTCAGATAGGTGGCCAGGTATCTAGCCGCCTAGAGATCCTGGGCGACTAGTACCTTGGCCGGCTACGAATCTGTGTAAAATATATAATAATACATCAAAAGATGAGACCCCACACTCTCAATCATCCATGAGAAAGTGTCACTTCTATGATGGCTAGATAAAGTCCGCTACATGTTCAAAATTCGGCATCCACAAATACCCCTCTGAAATGCCCATTTTGCAAAGGAGCCCGGTGGACTGATAAATGGGTATTTCGGTAAAGAAACGAGAATAATTAGGACATCTCGCGCAAGGAGATTCTTGAGCTGAGATTGAGCTTCACATAAGATCGGATAAGCATAAAGGGGAAGAGAGAAATCTAATCTAAGAGGGCTTGTATCAACAGTCTGTAGGACCCCCTAGCATATCACATGCGGGACTTGAGCACACTCTGGAATGCATCACAATCCAGCCCAAGGAGATACAAGACACCTAAAACAAGAGTAAGTAGCTAAATTAGGATAGGGAAAAATGACCTTCAAATCTCAGTACACTCATGGCGATCGCATGCAAAACACACTCTCAACTTGTTGAATCGGAGTGGAATAAGGTAGACTAGACCACATGCTACTGATGCGAGGGGCTATGCAAGGGAATGGAAGTTGGCCTAGGACTCGGCATGCGAGAGCAAGCCGAGAACTGGCTCTGATACCAAATCTGACGCGAGACAGACCCGGACAGAACTAGGACCTACGCAGCAAGCAAACCCACTCAAAGGGCTAAGGCCTACACGGCACGACGAAAACTCACACGTGGTGAAGTCTCGAGGGGATCCGAGCGATCTTCGGGTGGTTCTTGACCCGTGGGACGTCAGACGTGGTCCGAACCTTGAGGAGGGTGGTAGTGGCCAACCCAAGGGAGTGGGTAAGGCACCCGGGCTCAACCGGGCAGACTGGTGCCGAGGGCCATTTTCAGATGTACGCTCAACTCACCCAGCAGCAAGATCACACTGTATGCGGGAAGTATGGCACGGGCACTCACTCACAACGACGCTATGCAAGAACAAATATGGGAAGAGCAGTAAAGAGGGAGTGAGGCAGCAGCATGTACCTAGCCAGACCCGATGGGTCGGCTCCGGTCAGAGTCGAGGGCGGGCCGGGAGCGTGTGCACCCGGTGGACACGCTGTGTCGAGGGAGCATCCGGACGAACCTGCTAGTACAACCAAAGGAAGAAACCTCCACGCAAGGAGGGGGGAGCTCGGGGATGGGAACACAGTACAGCACTACTCTGGCCCAGGAGGGGGGAGCTCGGGGGTGGGAATATTCAAGCAAAACTCCGCGCACTGTCCGGCAGGATAGAACCAAGTTATTCTGGCTGGTACGTAATGCACGGCGCTCTAAATGCGATGCTGCTTGCACCAAAATGTCACTGGTGAAGTGTAGCAATGCCCTATGAAATTTAGTGAAGCCTCGAGGTTGCTGGTGGGCGGGGAGGAGCAGACAAGCCAACCTGCGCAAATCTGCCTCGCAGGACAGATTGGCGCAGTTGCAGTGCAGGAGGTAGAACTCTCACTGTAGACCTCCGAACGAGGCGGGACCAGTGTGGTTGGGTGGAGAACTGGGAGTTCTACCTACCATTAAAATTTGAGGGCCATTGGAGCCTGAGGCTGGTTGTGGTCGCCTCTGTGGTGAGCTTCTTTTTTCTGGGTGAGCAGATAGACAGGGGTGGGAAGCTCGGGGTGGTACGCCCAGCACGGAGATTGTAATGCGATCAAACCACCTGGGGTGATTTCAGGACATCGAGAGGTATGCCTCAGAGGAAGGGCTCGACCAGAAGACTGGTAGGGAAGGCATGGGGCACTCTGCAAGTCCACTGCACATCCTGGGTGAACAAGTTCACACGGGCTTTGTGCAGTTGCACGAGAACGGGCGCCACGATCTGTGCCGAAGTTGAAACGACACGAAACACTTCTGGAGAAAAGAGGACTCAGAGTAGAACAAACCCACAGAAGAGGGTTTGTGTTGATGGACTCCGTGGACATCGGTGTAGTTTCTGCAAACCAAGCCCCTCCCATGGGAGGGATGTAAGCAAGCCGGGCCAGGCCGGTGGCTTGTTGGAATCTCCATCCCATAGCATGGACGTTGGCTTGGAGGGCGTAGGCCCTAAAACTTTCGCGGCGTGGAGGGTCCACAACTGCCTCTTCTTCCTTTGGGGCTAGGCCCCTTTTCTTCCTTACTTCCGCTCCGTTGCGTGTAGGGCAGTAGCGGATTGGTGCAGCTTGCTGAGCAGGCTGGATCCTCTTGGGGACCCACACTAGCTTAAACTTCTTCGGCCTGGGGGCCAGCTTTTCTCGGCCACGGTAGCCAACTTCTTCTCTTTCAACTCTCCTCCCGGCGAGGGCCTGGTAGGAGTTGTGGACGGGGATGGCGGGGACGACCCGGTCAGGGACCACCCGAGCGTCGCGTCCGTTGAGGAAGACTCAAACTCTGCCAATCAGCATTGATTTACCAGATTGGGAGAGAGATCTGGTAACAACGGCAGTGCTCTTCCAGAAGCCCTTGCGTTGGCGTCCTCTGGAGTTCTTGTTGATGGGAGTGGGGCGGGCCCTAGGAATAGCATGGTGCACCAGGCAGCTGGCGACCGGGGTTGGACTCTTGGGCGAGTCCGAGCAGCATCGAGCCTTCAAAGACTCGACCTTCTTCGCAGCTTCCACGGCACGCTCCGAGGACTCCACCTTCAGCATATCGACAAATGCCAACCCCAAGAAGTTGGGGAAGCCAACAGCAGCAGGGAACATCCCAAAGACAGTGGGCACTGCCAGGTACCCGTGCTCCGCATGGCCGGCGACGATCGCGGGGCTGAAGTTGACGCCAGTTAGTCTAGTTGTCGTCACAATTTGCCTGCAAAGACAAACAAAACACGATCAACAGCCTTGGGGAGGGCCTCGAGGTCCGCATATCTTGGCAAAGAGATGAAAGGTGACACTGGTCCCACCGGACATGCCAGACTGATTCGCAGCGATGGGAATATGTTCATTATTTAAAATTATTGGGGGTTTATTTATTTATTTCTGCATCGATCAACCAATTAATTAACTAGTAATCAACTGATTGATTGACTGCGTAGGCGTGCCAGTCACATGAGTGACGAGTTTATTGTGCGCTCATCCTGACCTGTGTTGGGCGAGAGTGAGGTTCGGTCGGGACCAGCAATCCGTCATACCGTAAAGACTATGGCGTTAATTATATCCCCCACGAGTTGGGAAAACTTTTGATTAGTTGCCGAGATAGCGGGCCGTCAAGGCTGGAATGAAATGCAAAGAATGCATATGAAGCAATCATGCAGGATGATCTAATCTATCATGCACGATTTATTGGATCAGAACCCCAGTATTTGGCGGAGAACTTAGGTCCGAAGACCACCATCATGCATAGCAGAAGCTTCCCGTCGGGCGTGGCCCAACTTTCCACTAATGCCATTTGATATACCGAGGGTCCGTGCAATTGGACATGCATTAATAAATAAAATAAAATAAAAAATAGGGAAAGAAATAAAAAAATCTTCGAGTTGGAGTGCTGCAAGAAACTCTGCTTTCAACCCCTTTGCACATTTCAAATGTGCACCGACCCCGGGTAGACCATCCCTGTGCACATCCTAAATGTGCACCGACCCTGGGTAGGCCAGCCACTTTGCACATTCCAAATGTGCACTGACCCTCGGTAGGCCAGTCCCTTTGCACATTCCAAATGTGCATCGACCTTGGGTAGAATAATCCCTGTGCACACCTCAAATGTGCACCGACCCTAGGTAGCCCATCCCTGTGCACATCCCAAATGTGCACCGACCTTGAGTAGGCCAGCCCCTTTTGCACATTCCAAATGTGCACCGTCCTTAGGTAGGCCAGCCCTTTTGCACATCCCAAATGTGCACCGACCATGGGTAGACCAATCCCTGTGCACATCTCAAATATGCACCAACCCTGGGTAGGTCATCCCTGTGCACATCCCAAATGTGCACCGACCCTAGGTAGGCCATCCCTGTGGATATCCTAAATGTACACCGACCCTGGGTAGGCCATCCATGTGCACATCCCAAATGTGCATCGACCCTGGGTAGGCCATCCCTGTGCACATCCCAGATGTGCATCGACCCTGGCAAACCAGCCCCTTTGTACATTTCAAATGTGCATCGACCTTGGCAGCCCATTCCTTCACATATTCCAGATGTGCATTGACCCTAGCAGACCCGCCCCTTTGCACATTTCAAATGTGCATCGACCTTGGCAGCCCATCCGTTCACATATTCCAGACGTGCACTGACCCTGGGTAGACCATCCCTGTGCACATCCGAAATGTGCACCGACCCTGGGTAGGCCATCCCTATGCACATCCCAGATGTGCCTCGACCCTGGCAGACCAGCCCCTTTACACATTTCAAATGTGCATCAACCTTGGTAGCCCATTCCTTCACATATTCCAGATGTGCATTGACCCTGGCAGACCAGCCCCTTTGCACATTTCAAATGTGCATCGACCTTGGTAGCCCATTCCTTCACATATTCCAGATGTGCATCGACCTTGGCAGACCAGCCCCTTTGCACATTTCAAATGTGCATCGACCTTGGCAGCCCTTTCCTTCACATATTCCAACTGTGCATCAACCTTAATTTCACTTTGAGCCCATGTGCGTCGACCTTCACTTGGTTTTGTGCCTGATGTGCATCGACATTCCTTCAAGCATCGCAAATGTGCATTGAACTTCATTTAGCTTTGTCCCCGAGGTGCATCGACCTTCCTTCCAACATCTCAAATGTGCATCGACCTTCACTTGACTTTGTGACTGATGTGCATCGACCTTCCTTCAAACATCTCAAATGTGCGTCGACCTTCATCTCACTTTGAGCTCATGTGCGGCGACCTTCATTTGGCTCTATGCCTGATGTGCATCGACCTTCCCTCAAACATCTCATATTGGGCCTAAAATCAGACTGACACTGGGCCTAGAGGGTCACACACATTAGGGTTATGGATGGTGGAAGTATATTCGTAATATTAGACTTATTAGGGTTTTTGTGAAAAATCGAGAAGTCTATAAATAATTACAATGGGAAAAACCCTGGGCCAAGCATCCATGGTTTCCCAGGGCCGTCTCCTTTCTCTCTCCTCCAAGGGAGGGGCGCCCCCTTCTCTCTCCTCTCTCTTCTTCCTCTCATCTCTAGTGTAGAGATCATGGAGGTACCACAGGGGAGATCGTTCGTGGGGGCGTTACGACGAGGAGATTCCACCGCTCGTGCCCGTGTGGATACCGCTAGAGGCCGTTCACTTGCGCGGCTAATTACCGCCACGAGGGATTGTTTTCACTTCACTGCGATCTGAGCATCGCAGAGGTAAAATCAAATCCCCTGGTTTTTGTTTATCCTTGAGAATCACACTGGAGCGATCAATTGGGCCGGGTTAAATTTTAATTTCTAGTTTCCGCTGCGTTCTTCGTGATCCCGGCCAAGATCCTTACAGTGGTATCAGAGCCAGGTTGATCGCTCCTGATTCTTGTTCGTTTTAGAAATTTTTCTGTGATTTTCGCATCTATTTCCCGTGATTTATCATGGCTATGGTGCAACCCCATGAGATGGGGCTGATGCCCATGAAGATGGAGATTGGATCCTCGGCGAAGGGCTCTTGGATGACTGCTCGCGGCCCTAGGGCTGGGCATTGGAACCTCCACGACGGTCGTGGGTGGCCCTGATGGCCTGCTGGAGGGATGGCAAGCCATGGGGAGAGTCCCCTGTTTGCGCGGTGGTTCCCGAGGTTGAGAAACCCCTGCTCGCGGTGGCGGACGGCTGTGATCGGCGCCGATGGCATCGCAGGCTGGTGGGCTTCCATCCCTGGGTGTAACCCCAGCCACAGGATGGCCAGCAAGCACCGGTGGGGGCAAATCCCATCTGCGAACTGTTCACCAGATTTGCAGGGATCTGCCATGTTCTTCACGGCCTGGATGGGCTTGTGGGGTTTGAGAAACCCCTCTTCTTGGCGATATCAGGCGGTGTCCACCACCAGTGACCCCACTGGACTATCGCGGGCGGTCCCACGGTGACACCGGTGCCGTCTGTTGGCCGGTGGTGGCCAGGGGAGGCCGCACCAGGAGGCCGCGGTGGGACCCTATTTGGCTAGGGCTTCAATGTGGGGAAGAAGATGAAGGCGCAATGCGCCTTGGTCCACAGCAGCCCGCCGATGCTACCTGTGTACCAGCGCGGTGGACCAGTAAATGGGGCTGTGAACCATGGCGCAATGCACCCTCTGAGATTTAAATATGATTTAAAGTCCTTTGCCAGCCTTTTCAGCCCAGGTTGCCATGTGCCGCAGTGGGAAAATTTGGAAATTTCCACTCATAATAAGTTTCCTATATTTTCATGTGATGATTAGGCCGGCCTCCCCCACGGCCGCCAGCAACTTCCTCCCCACGCCCCCGTCCCACCTGCAGCTCGCCATGCACCACCCGGGCCCCCTGGGCAGCGACGACGACAGCAGCTACGCGCTGTCGCTCTTCCTCGGCAACGACTGCGCCGCCGGCGCCGGCGGGTACCCGGTCCTGGACGCCGTTGGCTTGGGGATGGGTATGGGCGTCAAGACCGAGCACGACGGTGGCGGCGTGCTGGTCGCCGACCACGGCATACAGCAGCAGCGGCAGCTCTGGGGACTGCGGTCCTATCAGGACAGCACCACCAACAACTCCCACCTCCCCGTCGGAGTGACCAAGGCCTCACTAATGGTGTCCTCGCCGCCGGGCGGCCTCCCACCCTCCATGGCGCGGGAGTACGACGAGATATCCCCGTATCTCGACGACCGGCAGTCCTACGTCGACTGCAAGGTGCCCTGCGAATCCAGGTGACCACTTTCTTTAGGGTTTCAATACCTCATCTCTCTCCGTGTGTTCTCCTCCCCACACTGTGATCAGTCAGTGGTGCTATCTCCATCATCACACTCTCTCTATATCGATGTCTCTCTGTTTCTGCGTTGCAGCTCTGAGGAATCGTTGAAGGACACGGTGCAGTCGGTGGAGAACGTCTCGCAGAACGATCTGAGGAGCGCGGCTGCCTGCTTCTCCCTCACGAGTGTCGTCAACTAATTAATGATGATGAAGAGGTTAATTTGGAGCTAAACCTAGAACATGGTCTATGTTGGTAGCATCAGATCGAGATCCATCTCTCTCTATCTCTCTGTCTCCACCCATCTCTCTCATCCCCTCCCCTTTCACAAGTTCGAAGTCCTGTTCATAACTGTCGACACGACCGCCTTTCTCCATGGCGCTTCATTTTCTTCGTTCTTCTGATCAGTTTCTTGTTCTCCTTGACAAATAAGAGACTCTTTAGGGTTTTCCTACATATGAACTCCGCCCTCTTCCTCCCCCACTGAACCTTCACCACATGACACACCCACCCCGCCGGCCACGGCGTGAGAACCACGTCCCTCCCTGATCACCTCTCTACACCCACCATGTCACAATGCTATAACGGAGACGATCGATCGAGAACTTCTTCAGCATCACGTACAGCCCGGTGCATTAATTTGTTCAATGGAGAGGCAACATCACCACCCTTGGGACAGAAGGTACGCACGTATACGTAGAAGCCATGGCGCCGCTCCGTTGCAGAGCTCTCGGTCTCCTTCTCCGGCGGTCGCTGGCTTTCCATCACCAGCCATCACTTGGTTCCTCGCAGTCCCTCTCTCAGAGACAGACATTTTTTTGGTGTGAGAGCATCTTTGACAGTTTTTTTAAAAAAAAATTGTAGCGGTGAGATGTAATTTTTTGTTTTGTGACGTTTTGATGAATTGAATAGGGAAAGAGGAAAAAAAGGAAAATAAATAAATCATGATGTGCATTCAGTTCTTATGTGTGAATGTGTTAGCGCTCTGATTATATTACTTACTGGAGGCGTACTAGCCGACTGTTCACGTTCCTGATATTACTTCCACTGTACATATGTCTCGGGATGTGACAGTTAAGTTGGTATCAGAGCATAGGTCTCAGGACTTATCTAATCCTAGGAGAATGTCATAGGCTAAGTGCAAGGTTAAGGACCCATACCTATAAAGCAAGGAAGGAAATTTCAAACCCTGTGAGAATGGGTGGAGTCGGGATAAGATAGTTATCTAGAACTTATCTCTAAAGTTAACTTCCTTTAATTTCGTGGGAATTAACAAATCATTCCTTTTCCTCCAGGACCTCATCCTTATAATGGCTCACTGTGTCGATTGGGATGGAATGCAACAAACTGTTGCAGGTCTCACCCAGGCCTTACAAAATATGGCCCAAGCTGGCGCAAGAGCTGGTGCCGACGACTTACATCGAAACTTCCGGAGTCTAAACCCTCCACGATTTTCTAGTTCTTCCAACCCAGATGAAGCGAAGAACTGGATTGATGAGATGAATCATATATTCAAGGTCATGCAATGTGCCGACCAAGAGAATGTTCGTCTCGCCACGTTCCAACTCAACAAGGATGCACATACTTGGTGAAAATCTATTCCTACACCGCCTCAAGATGCACCACACACTTGGGAGGGATTCCTCACACTCTTCCGAGCAAAATACTTCTCCGAGCATGTTAAGGAGAGGAAGGCGACAGAGTTCACTTCTTTGCGTCAAGGCATAATGACGGTGGCAAAGTATGAATTACAATTCTCTCGCTTAGCACCCTATGCTCAACATTTAGTGAGCATGGATCTTCTAAAAGCAAATAGTTTCATGGATGGGCTGCGGCCCATCTTCATTCAACAACTTGGCTCGCAAAATATTCAGACATATGCGGAGATGGTCCATCGGGCACACTTATGTAAAAGGGCCTTAGAGAAGGTCAAGAAGCTCAAAGGCAAAGGAGAGGAGTCTAGCCAAAAGATGGATCAGTGTGGGAAGAAGGAGAAGTTCAGCATTCCAGAACCTTACAAATCCCGTGATAGTAAGAAGAGATCCTGTAACGGAAGTGGTAGTGGCTACCACAAGAACAAAAAGATGAAGGAGGAAGATAAACAAGTCATGACGGCTTGCTCTTTCTGCGAGAAGTTTGGCCACTCAGTCGAAGAATGCTGGAAACGTCTAGGGGCATGTTTGTGATGTGACAGTCGGGAGCACCGCATGCCGGATTGCCCCCTCATGAAGGATCAATCTTCCAGCTGTGGACACAAGCGATAGGCTCATCTCAACACTATTATGGATGATGATGGAGCGCCCAAGAATGATGGGCTTATTGTGCCCCTGTGGTCATTGGTCATTTGTATCTCATGGTTTTGATAATGGCTAACACTATAAGTCATTGTTATTTTTCACACTTTAACACAATACAGATTATTTACCAAAAAAAAAATTTAAGGGCAATAACCAAAATAGTCCGCCAAGCAAATTAAATCCATTTACAACAAACCATCCATCATGCCAATACCAAGTCTAGCCATTCATGCATGTGTGCTAAAGTCACATGAAATGAAGTGAAAGTGAGGTAACCAACATTTGTGTTTCAAAAACAAGTGCATTCATTCCATTCATTTCACGTTCATTACATGTTGCATGGACATGGACACTGACACAAAATGCAAAGGATGCATACTCTAGATGCATCGAGTCACAAATGCCAAATGGCAAACATGCATACAGACATTAGACATGCATGCATAAGATATAGATAAAGTAAAAAGCTATTACGACTTCTCCCCCTTTGGCATCATCAAAAGAGGGGATGTGATACAAAAGAGTAGACCAAAAAGGAACTAGATGACCCAACGACAAACACGAAAGGGAAGGAAATAGAAGGTCCTCAACAGTCGTCTGTAGGAGACCTGTGGTCATCAAGGCGGCGCCGGATCTTAGTAAGTGTATGATCTTGAAACTGGAGGCGGTGCTGAATATTGGCAAGGGCATTTCCATGAACCTGTTCACGGTGCTAGATGTCGACAAGGGTGCGGTTCACGAGGTGAAAGGCCTAGCAAGAGTCATCATGGCAAGTGGTGGGAGTGGTCATTTCAATGGACAGATTGGTCATTTGGGTAGAGAGAGTATCCAAAACGGTGGAGAAGGTGTCCATCCTACCAGACATGGTGTCCATGAAGGTGCCAAGTCAGCCAAAGGATGTGTCAATCTGACTCTCGAAGTCAAAGAACTGCCCCCAAGGGTATCCAGATGAGTTTCTAAGCCAGAGAGACGCCTATCTAAAGTCTCATAGTCTGCCCAAGAGGGCTAGCCAGCACCTTGAGCAGAGGACTCCCCATAATAGAATTGTGGTGGAGGTGGCATATCCGGATCTCCATGTGGAGGCGGAGGGGGCTGCTCCTCGACCTAAACTGGAGGTGGAGCTTGACCTTGAGCTTCATGCTGAGGTGGCTCTTCTTCGTCTTCTTCATTTTTAGATGCTTCTCCATACACTCTCACATCTCTTTTGAGCTCTCCATCAGGAACCCAATAGTAGCTAAAATCTGAGAACATTTTGTGTGTGTTACACACATCACTCTGTTGCACTTCAATGAACACTTCATTTGCCAAGTGGATCCCGGCATAAATGAATATGCCAGTCAACTGTGATGCATAGGGCAATGATCTTCTCAGTTGGGTACGACATGACCCAATCAAATCTGACATAAGTCGGCCCATATTGGCGGTCATCCCGTTTATAACATAATAAAACAAGAACTTGTGTGTTTCTGTCACCTTATTGCGGCTTTCACCCTTGGGATAGACGAGGGTAGTAAACATATGATGCAAAATGCGCTGCAATCATAGTAGTCAAGCTTTCTCACCCTCTCTCCTCCCTCATTTCAACCATTTCTTCCTCTCTCTCATTCTCTCTCCTCTCTGGTCCATTCGGCGCGGGGTGCACATCGTTGCGGAGCTGGCCGAGGCGAGGACGCGATGGAGTGATCGGGGCACGTGATGGGGCGACGGATTGAGCGTGGCATGGCGTGATCCCTCGGTGGATTCTGAGAAGGCACGGTTCATGATTTGGCGATTTTCGACGTGGTTTAGTCGCTTCGGCACACAGTTTCTTCGGTAGAGGTAGGGATACGGATCACCTACTTCTCCTACACATTTTCCCTGTAGTTTCGAGTTGTTCGGTGCTAAAACAGACAAGTTTGGGCTCGTTTTGGTAAAATCGTAGTTTTGTGGAGTTCGTAGGGTTAGCTAAAAAATGGTGACAATTTTTAGATTAGCTAGTGTCAAACGACTCCCTGGAACGTCAGCGTTCCATAGTCACTGATTTCGTGTCGATTGGCGGTCATTCGGGACCGTTAGGAGCCCAGGAAGTCCGATGGTTCCATTTGGGTCGATTTGAAGAAATCGCCCGTTTCTTGCCATTTCTTAGCCGATTCGAGTCCCGTCGGAGTCTATGTGTTGTATATCGTCGTTATGGTTGTATCCTCTTCATTTCTGAATGAACGGGGCATGGAAAGGCCACGATCGGGTCGATCCCATGGTTTGTTCACCGTGACGCCTACGCGGTTTAACAGTAACTACTCAGCATCTTGCGCGGCTGGCTTTGGACCGTTTAGTCTAGGTCGGTTGGGCGCCTACGTGGTCACGTGATAGGCCGCCCTGTGTCTAGCACGGCCAGACAAGAACCGTTCAGTTCCCTTGAACAATTGGATTCAACCGTGCTATTCTCCTTCGTGCGTTGAACGGCTCTATCCTGGCCGTTCTGCCTCTTGAGTGGTTGCATGCTAACCGTTCAGTGGCTTGAGGCGATTCGTGGGGCGATTTTCCCCCAACCGTCCAGTGTCCATGAGCGGTCAGTCCTTGACTGTTCTGACCCAATTTGACCGAGCTACTGTAGTAGGTCGGTTGGCATGGGCTGTCCCCCTTAGACCGTCCAATTCCCTGAGTGGCCCCTTAGTGACCGTGCAGGGAGTTGGGTTCGTTGTGTTGTCGGTTGGCCGTGATGGCTTGTCCCGTGTTCCTCTGTCCATGTGTGTGTCCCGTTTAACTCGTGTCAAATGTTTAGGTTGATTAGGGCGGTGTCTCTAGCAGTTCTGGCTTGGACTGCTAGTGTCCGTGAGTCTATCGAGTGGTTTGACTAGATAGGTCGGTTCAAGGTTGACTGAGTGCGGTCTACTTCTTGACTGCTATAGTTCCTTAACGACCCAATCTAGGACTGCTAGTGTCCTTGTCTCTGCGTGCGTAGCGGCCCTTCCTTGAGGAGTACGAGGTCTGGAGGGTTGTGGACAAGGGTCCTTATGAACTCTCTTGGGTTATGCATCATGGTTCAGCCATCTTATTAGCCTGTGGTTCATGATTTATGAGGAAAGAGAATTGGTGTTAATGTGTGTAAAAGATAGTATGTGGGAGTATCAAAAGTAGCATGTGAGAGCATCTGGTTCATTGATTGTAATATCTGAAACAGATGGTCCATTTTAGTAAAACCTGATTTTTGTTACCTTAAATACTTTTGAGGATTTTATTGAGGAAAATGTTGAAATCCATTTTCTTTTTTGTGAGAGGATGGGAAGACACTTTTCGTAAATCGGTGGCTTATTTTCTCGAGTTAATTGAGATTTAAGCAAAGTGAATTACTCCCTAAACTTCGCCATACGACATAGCCCTCAGGGATGCCGTGCCGGTTGAGCGAAGGTCGGAATCGGAGCGCCTCAACATGCCATATAGCACAACACAACAAGCGGGGACCATCCCCGAACATTTGGCAAGCGGCACTGCGTCGCACTCTTGCAACATCCAGGCCCGACCTGGGACTCAAGACCGCTTGCCGTGTCACATCACATGGCAAAAAGGCAGGGAATGACTCCCGAAATGCCTTCTACAAATGCCCCGACACCAACGACTCCAACAACTGAGTCACACTCAAGCTCCGGAGTCACTAGCAGGGTGCATTTTGATCGCGGTCGGAAGTCTCGTCGCATTCAAGAACATCGTTTTTGAGGGAACTACATTCCCGTTAACTCCCAACGGAGCTAGGTGAGGGCGACCAGCAACCTCACCTTGTCTAGGTGAGGGCTGGGAGCTCTCCCACCTGGACCGGGTGGCCCCTGCGAGCGCCCCAACTTCTCTCCTGCCTGTCACTGACCTCACCTTGACCAGGTGAGGGCTAGGAGTGCCCCCACCTGGACCAGAGGGGTCCTGCCAGTGCTTCAAGATCGCGGTAGTACTGAAGACCACGTTCATGAACACGGTTTCTAAGAAGTCCGCGTTCAAGATATAACCCCCAACCGGGCTGGGTGACGGTGGCCAACGACCGTACCTTGTCCAGGTGAGGGTTGGGAGCTCCCCCACTTGTTCCAGTTGTCCTCTGTGAGTGCCCAACGCTTCTCTCCGCCTACCAGCGACCTCATTTGGTCAAAGTGTGGGCGCCCAGGGCCCCCACCCTGACAAAAATGGGCTTTCCAACACCTCCAGCGCCGAACGCTTCTCTTTGCCCGCCAGCGACCTCATTTGGTCAAGGTCAGGGCGCCCAGCACCCCCACTATGACCAAAACGGGCTTTCCAATGCCCAGAACTCCTCTCTGCTGCCAATGACCCCACCAGGTCAAGGTGAGGGCAGGCTACACCCTCATCCAGACCAAACATGTGCTGGGAGTGCTCCCACCTGGACCAGATGAGGGTTGCCAGCGCCCCCATTCTGACTAGATGCCCTCGATGGGCGCACCAGTCAGATACCCCTCTTTTGGCCAATCTTGGGCCTATGATTTATAAGTTCAGATATGTAAGATTAGTATATTTTAATTTAATTTTAATTTTAACTAAATTTATTGTGATCCGACGGAAACGTTTCACCAAATCGGACCATAGGGATTCAAGACAGAAACCAGCCAGGTCGACGGCCCCGATGATCCCCAGGACAGTCATGCGAACGCTCCCGCCACAAAGGCAGGGAAAAGAGGGAAGGGGCTACTACGGGGGCGAGCCGCCCGCCACGTGATTGGTCCGATGCCACCCCCCCTGCCCCACTTCTTTCCCCGTCTCCTTTCACGAGCATTTCGTGGGCGCCAAGCCACTGGAGCCGGCCAAAACCCCTCCCTCCCTCTCTCTCCCGTTCGTCGGATAGCCCGTGGATGCGAGATCATAAAATCGAACAGCAAGGGCGGGGCGAAGCCTCTCACGTGGGTCTAGTGTCGTGACGACCTACCTTCCTTTATTGGCATCTTCTCTCTCCATCTCGCCCCTCCTATAAATAGATACAGACGCTGTTGTCCTCCTCTTTCAGTCTCTCCTCCTTCCCTGTCACCTTCGTTTTTCCCCCCTCCACCGGCAGGTAACAATGGTGACCATCCAGGCGATCGTGGCGAGGCAGATCTTCGACAGCCGTGGGAACCCCACCGTCGAGGTGAGCTTCCCGCTTCCTCCCCCCCACCCCAACCACACACTTCGCACACCCGCCTGTTCCTGCTCTTTCTCTCGGGAACACCTCTCGTCGGAGCGGCGAAGGACCCCATTTCTCCGGATCGGGTGTTTGCTCCGCTTTAGGTCTCGGTTCCTGAGCCGGAGATCTGGAGCGCCGTCGCGGTCGTGGATCTCCTTCCCGTTTTGTCTCCGCGGCCTTAGTGTTCATCTATCTACGCAATTCAGGGGGTTCCTTTGTCTCGTCGATCTGCTCCAACTTGCGTTCGATCTGAAACTTCCGGATTTTGCTTCCAGTTTATGCATTGGAAACTTGTCGTGCATTTGATTTCTTTCATGCAGCGCGCCGTCTTGCTTTGTTTTTCCTCTATTTCTCCTGTTTACAAATTCGGAAAATTTTGATATGTTGCTGTTGTTTGGTTTCTTCACGATCTTAGTTGATGCTCTTTTTATGATTTTATTTGCTCTCCATATTGGAATGTACCATGCATATTACTTTACGTATCCGTTTGTCTTAGATTATTGATTTATGTGGATTTTCCTTGTTCAGGCAGATGTGAAGCTTTCCAATGGTCAGGTCTGCAGAGCTGCTGTCCCTAGTGGTGCCTCTACAGGTATGACGCTTGAACCTTTGATGCTTCCCATGCGTTTGTCCTCAATTCGTTAATCGGTCACTTAGATTGGGGAAGGTGGCTAAAAGGAAATCTCAAGTAAAAAATCTAGTGATTCTATCAGCTTGCATAATGATTAAGTTCCAATAGAAAAAACTAGCATATTTATATGCGTGGCCTTTTGTCGTGCGGGTTTGTTTTGGATAGCTTATTAGTATACTTTCTCTCCACCTTCTGTATCTTGCAGTCGGTGGCTGGGAACCTCAAGTCCATTCAGGCTACTTTCTTTTGGCACGACAGTGAAGGGAGAGGTAGAGGATGGCACGACATTGCTTGGGGGAGAGTCTGTAAATGTAAGGAGGGTGGCCTGGGTATTAAGAATATTAGAGATTTCAATTTGGCACTTCTGAGCAAGTGGATGTGGAGGCTTGGCAGAGAGGAACAAGGCATTTGGACTACAATCATTTAGCAGAGGTACTACAACAGATCCAGAGTGTGGGGCTTGGTTACTCTGCAGAACCACATTTCTCATTTATGGAGTGGGATACTACAAAGCTTGGACTTTATCAGGTGCAGGGTCAGAATGAAATTGACAAATGGGATGCAATGCGTCTTCTCGGAAGACAGACAGTGTTCTGATTACACATTAAAAGAGAGATTCCCCTAGCTTTTTGCAGTAGCATCAGAACTCTCGGCTGTAGTAGCCCAGGTGTTTGACACAGGCATCATGGGGAGCATGGTCACCCACCTTTAGAAGACACTTGCATGAGGAGGAGATCTACTTACTGGGGGGAAATTCTATCCCTGCTCCAAGAATACAGAGTTGACACAAGCAATTCAGATGAGTGGAGGTGGAGATGGAGCAGGGAAGGGTGCTTCTTAATCAGGTCAGCTTATCAGGTTATAGCAGATGGTGGCATGCATTTCTCCCTTTAGAAGCAAATATGGCAGCCCAGGAATCCACTAAGTTAAAGTGTTGATGTGGAGGATTGCCCATGGAAGACTACCAACTTGTGACAGGCTCGACAACTTTACGGAGGGCCTTCAAACTCTTTGCTGCTTATGTGGGGAGGAGGAAAATATTCAGCACTTGTTCATTGCTTGTCAATTCTCTCAGGAGGTTTGGTCCCATTTGATGAGTAAGATTCAGAGTAGTCTGCAAATCAGGGGGAGTGTATAGTAGCTGTTGAGGGGGTGGCACAGAAAGTGGCCTTTCAAGGGAGACAAGTGTATCTGGTGGCTTGTCCTCTATTCCAGCTTGTGGACCGTCCGGGGGGAGCGTGATAGAATTTTTGACATAAGGCTGCAATCCCAGAAAGGACTGGGGATTTGATTTTGTAAGGGAGAGAGTGAGAGAATGGGCTAAACTTCTGTGCAATGTAGGCTCTCATAGCACTTCTTTTTTGGAGTAGGGGGGGAGGTTAGGTGGGGGTTACATCCTTTGGATGTACTTTTGTACAGGGATATTTTGAGAGCTTATTTCCTACACTTGTGAATCCCTTTCTTTCTATTTTATATATACAATTGTACCAATCATTTTAAAAAATGTTTCAACATTGTCAGAGTTAACAAATTATTCTGTTGAAAATGCAAAACAAAAAGTTTTAGAGGGGTGTACGAAATGATATGAAAGATTCCGACAGTTTTAATTTTATCGGCATTACGGACGTTTGGTCGAAATAAGTTTAATTCTTTTCTTTGCGTTATCATTTCCCTCTTGCTATAGTATAAGCCTCTTTTTTGGTGAAATACTTCGTGTCCTAGCCGACCCTTTTAACAATATCATCATTACGGACCTTACGTCTGAATCGGCAAAAATCTTTCCTTGGCATTAGCATTACCTTCTTGCTAATGAATAAACCCCTTTCCGGTGAAAGGCCTCGTGTCCTAGCCAATCTTCCAACAATATGGCCGTTAGAAACCTTACGTCTGAATCGGTGGAAACTCTTCCTTTGCGCTGGCATTGTCCCCTTGTCAACGAATAAACCCCCTTTTACTGGCACAAGGCCATGTGCCTCAGTCGGTTGCTATCTATTGTCATCAGGGGTCAAACATAGCATTTTGACCTGTCAACATTCTTCTATCATATGTTAAAAGAAAAAAGAAAAAAATGGGGCTTAAAATAGAGGTGCCTCGTCAGACTTGCTCGAATGCTCCGAGCAAGGGTAAAAATGACTATAACTCGACTGTGGTAAAAGCCCAAAAGGGTGTCGCAGGCAAAATCGGGTACCCCGCCACGTGAAAATCTGAAAGGGCACGTGGGCAAAAGTAAAAGGGGGCTGGCTCAGGTGAAAACCCGAAAGGGCACTTGAGTCAGTAATGTGGTGATTCAAAATGTTGTGCTATGTATCAGCAGCATGCCACTTCCACGTCCCACCAATGATAAAACCTTCCGTTGATTGACCGACACTTTGCCTGATCAACAGTAAAACCTGTCTGAGATAGACCTTACGTTTATTTTGATAAAACCCTCGTACTCCCTGAAAGTCCCACCGACGATGAAACCCACCTACATTCTCATTTTCCAGCCATTGATCGACTGGCACCTTGCCCGATCAATGATGAAACCTATCCAGTTTAGACCTTACGTCTATTCTGATGAAACTTATAAAACTTCTTTGCATCGGTATAAACCCAATATCGATGATGAGACCAACTATTGATCGACCGGCACACTGCCCGATCAATGATGAGACCAACCCAGTTTAGACCTTACGTCTATTCTGATGAGACTTATAAAACTTCTTTGCATCGATATAAACCCAATATCGATGATGAAACTAACTATTGATCGACTGGCACACTGCCCGATCAATGATGAGACCAGCCCAGTTTAGACTTTATGTCTATTCTGATGAGACCTATAAAACTTCTTTGCATCGGTATAAACTCAATATCGATGATGAGACCAACTATTGATCGACTGACACACTGCCCGATCAATGATGAGACCAACCCAATTTAGACCTTACATCTATTCTGATGAGACCTATGAAAATTTTTTACATCGATATAAACCCAATATCGATGATGAAACCAACTGTTGATCGACTGACACACTGCCCGATCAATGATGAGACCTGCCCAGTTTAGACCTTACATCTATTCTGATGAGACCCATAAAATTCCTTTGCATCGATATAAACCCAATATCGATGATGAAACCAACTGTTAATCGACTGGCACACTGCCCGATCAATGATGAGACCTGCCCAGTTTAGACCTTACGTCAATTCTGATAAGACCCATAAAATTCTTTTGCATCGATATAAACCCAATATCGATGATGAAACCAACTGTTGATCGGCTGGCACACTGCCCGATCAATGATGAGACCTGTCCAGTTTAGACCTTACGTCTATTCTGATGAGACCCATGAAATTCCTTTGCATCGATATAAACCTAATATCGATGACGAAATCAACCGTTGATCGACCGGCACATTGCCCGATCAATGATAAAACCCTACCCAGTTTAGACCTTACGTCTAATCTGATGAAACCTATAACATTTCTTTGCATCGATATAAACCCAATATCGATGATGAAACCAACCATTGATCGACCGGCACATCGCCCGATCAATGACGAAACCCTGCCCAGTTTAAACCTTACGTCTAATCTGATGAAATCTATAAAATTTCTTTGTATTGATATAAATCCAATATCGATGATGAAACCAACCGTTGATCGACCGGCACATCGCCCGATCAATGACGAAACCCTGTCCAGTTTAGACCTTACGTCTAATCTGATGAAACTTATAACATTTCTTTGCATCGATATAAACCCAATATCGATGATGAAACCAATCGTTGATCGACCGACACATTGCACAATCAATGATGAAACCCTACCCAGTTTAGACCTTATGTCTAATCTGATGAAATCTGCAACATTTCTTTGCATCGATATAAATCCAATATCGATGATGAAATCAACCGTTGATCGACCGACGCATCGCCCGATCAATGACGAAACCATGTCCAGTTTAGACCTCACGTCTAATCTGATGAAACCTATAAAAATTTCTTTGCATCGATATAAACCCAATATCGATGATGAAACCAACCGTTAATCGACCGGCACATTGCCCGATTAATGATGAAACCCTACCCAGTTTGGACCTTACGTCTGATCTGATGAAACCTATAATATTTCTTTGCATCGATATAAACTCAATATCGATGATGAAACCAACCATTGATCGACCAGCACATTGCTCGATTAGTAATGAAAGCTATCCAGTTCAGACCTTACGTCTGTCCTGAAGGAAATCACATGTCCCACCTACGATAAAGTCTGCCCAGTCTAGACCTTACGTCTATTCTGATGAAACATAAAAGATTTCTTTGCATCGATATAAGCCTAATATCGATGGTAACACCATTCACTAGTCAATTAGCACATTGCCTCGACCGGCCTGGAAGCCTACCCAGAATGAACCATTCGTCTGTTCCGGATGATACTCTAAACCTTTTCACCTACTCTTCTATGAACAACTTCACTGGCGACACATGTGGCCGAAAAGACATTCGCTATTACCAACAAAATCGGTTTAAGCATCCTCCGGATACCGTCACGCGGTGGAGTGAGTTCCCCATCCTCTCTCTGAAAGGGTGGACGCTCTCCTGCTAATACGGGCTATCCGCATGAGGATTGCTAAAATTGCTACCAACTCTCTATAAAGCAATGATAATACAATAAGTGAAGAATAGAAACACATGAGACCAGCATAAAATTTCATTCGTCGTATAAAGAGGAAATGAGTACAAAAGTAATCCCTGAAAGGGAATGGTATTATGAAAAGGGGGGAAGAAAAAAAAAGAGACATTCACTGGCGTCGAAATATGTCCTCGAAAGCCAGAAGGCCCACATGCAGAGCAGCCCTCAAGTCATGTAAACGAGCCTCCTCCTCCTGCACCCGAGCAGACTCGTCTTGAAGAGATGTCACCTGACCTTCCAGCAGGGCTACTTCTTCTGCGAACTGTGGACAAGAGGACGCTATCTGCGACAGTTCGGCCCGGAGACTAGCCAGTTCAGCTTCCAGAATGCTCGTTCGGTAACGTATGGACTGCTCCCACTGAGTCAAAGCCTGCAGTTGGCCTTGACGCTCCTGAAACATGAAGCTCATCTTCTCCAACTTAGATCGGCACTCCACCTTCTGCAACCTCAGAGCTACTAGCCTGTCAGTCGTAACACGCACCAGGAAATCTCAGCGGTGTACAAATTTTAGCAGCAAGAGAACACGCTGGGCCCATGTTTCTAAAGGACAACCCATCGCCTGCAAACCAGTGGTAAAGCGGTTGGCTATTTTCTTCAGTTGCAGATAAGTTATTCCGGGCTAAGACTCCACCAACTGGCGCAGCATGTCTACGTTCTGCCATACAAAGTTTTCAGATGAGGCGAAGCCGAAGGAAACAGATGAGGCGACTTCAAAAGTCACCTCATTATCAATATCCGCCCATAATGCGACATCCAGTTGGGAGGAAGAGGACGGGAGAGCTGCTGGGAGAGCTGACTGGACCCTCTTTATAATTTCCTGCAAGGCTGAGGCTTCCTTTGTTGACACCTCTTCATGGGTTGCTGCTCGGATACTTGAAGAAGGGGAGCTTATAGTTTCTGAAGCTGCTTCTTCATGGGTCCTCGGGGTAAAGCCCGTCTCTTCAACACTCTTCTCCTGAGGCACCACCTCTTCTAATGCTGAAACCATGGAAGCTGCTTCTGGGCCGGTTATCAGTAATAGACCAGTTGCTGTAATAGTTGATTCCTGCACAGCCTCCTCTTCCAAAGCAGCCATCTTTGCCAGTGATGGGACCGCAGGGGCTACGACCTGAAGGGATAGAGGTTCAGTTTACATGGCTACTACTGTAGGGACCTCGGATTCAGGTGCAATGGTCATCACCGCAGCCGGTACAAATGCAGAACCTCTGGCTGGGTCTACCTCAGCCCTTCATTCTGAAACCCTGGTGAGAGTGGAACTTTCCCCTAAAACTCCCAAGCCTAATGATACCAGGTCTGTGGAAAATTGTATCCTCACTGGCACAGGATGAATAATCTCATAAGTTCCTGCACAAGCTACTGGCAAAACAGGGATGATAGCCGAGGCTTCAGATGAGGTGGCCTCAGAAGTGGCAGTCGTTACTGGGCTGGTAATGGCAAGTTCCTGAGAACAAACCAAGACAACATTGAGCAATAAATAAAAAATAGATGAAATAGCAAAGTGAAAAGGACTTATGCTCAGTGTAGGGTCCACATCCTCAAAAGACTACAATGGGGATGAAATCTCTACAGTTGACACGATAAAGGGAGGAGTTATGTCTGCTTCCGTATCAAGACCGACAAACTCTTCTTGCAGCTCCTCCTCAGAAGATAACACCAGCAGTTTGGGAGGCTGGAACGGTGGAAGACCTTTGGTCAATATGGGCAATGCTTCTGATTTAGAGACATCCTCCTCACTACCGCTGAAATCTATTTCTTCTTCCTCCACATCGGAGACAGTCGTAGAGCTGCTGGAAGATATTTCCACTCTATCCACAGACTGAGCAGCCGCTTCTAGAGCATGTCGGGACGTGGACTAGTTAACTATGCACCTCGTCGGGGCAATGCTCCGTTTCATTTGGGTCTTGTGACCCTCCTGTGGCCGAGGTACATCTCCTGTTGCTATTATAACTCCGGTCCGCTCTCCGGCTGTCACCGCAATAAAGGTCCCTAAGAGGGATGATAGAAGAACAACCAAAAGGTAAAGGGAAAGGAGAGAGAGCATACTTACCCAACGCCTTGCCAGCCGGTGTAGGAGAGGGCAATCTGGTCTCTTCCTCAGAAGGCGCCACTATCTACTCTTGGGCTGTGTCAAGAAAAAGAAGAAATCAGATCCAGAGGTCTCCTTAAGAGCCAGTAAAGAAATAATAGAAGGTGCATCTGCAAGCTATTGATTTTACTTTCAGTAGGTGCCTGGGCGGCCTCCTGCTGAGATGTGAACTCATCAAATGAAAGAATATCAGGAAGAGGGGTCCCAGCCTCCGTCACTACTGGAGCAGTTTGCTGAACACGAGCCTTCTTGGCCTTTGTGGCCTTCACAACTACGGCTTTGACCGCAGAAGTTTTCCTCTTCTTGCCTGGAGGCAAGGGAGTGGTTGTCGGCACTGCTGCGGGAATTGCAAAATAGCCAGGCTTCTCAGCCTGGGCAATTATCCTCCTATAGAGCCCTTGCCGTTTTATGTCCGGTCTGTCTGTTGAAGACACAAGAAGAGCAATGAAAGTCAATAAATGCAGAATTTAACAGCAAGATGAAAACTCTACAGTCAAAAAGAAGAGGTCATACCGGCTGGGCCGTCATAGAAAGTGGACAGCGGCCAATACAAATAGGCCACTTCCTCTGAGCGAGAGGCAGCCTCCTTGATGAGCCATCAGATATCACTGACGGTCTGACATTTCTCCACCAATGTAGCCAAATCACTGTGACTGTGGAAGTCAAAACAATGAAACAGGCTGAGATGGTCCATACCCTAGCCATCCGCGTAATAGAAGGAAAGGAATAATGGTTTGTTCAAAATCCTGGCTATTGGGCTCTCCACAGATAGGCCATGAACATTCAGCAAAACAAACAGCCAGGACGTGTGCTGATAATGCATCTGAGTTCGATCTTCCCTATGCACAAACGTCCTATAGGGGTGAAATCTGTCTGCTGGACCCTTCCAAGGGACTGCTGTTGGGAGCGGCTCTTCAGGAGGGAACAGATATTACTGCATCTCCAAACGAGCACTCCCCACATGGCATAATTGCCTTAAGTCCTTCATGAAAGTGTCCTCATTAATGGCTGTAAAAATGGGAGTGGGTGGCTCAGTGCCTTCTTCTTTTAGAGCCCGACGCTTGGCCGAATAGGTTTTTGCCTCTCTTGGGTGCTGTGAATAAATCCTTTTTAAGTGGGCCTCGTCAATCTCAAATACTGGCCCTGGTTGCTGCTTTAGAAAAGAACACTCAGCCACATCTCAGAAGGCACTCCTACCACCCCTATAAAAGCTGGTACGGGTGTTCCACCATTTAATATACTCAGGTGTGACGCGGGGAACACGATTAGAAATGGTTGGGACCCTGAAAGCTGCGCCATCTTGGCGATGAAAGAAGTCCCACCACAACCGGCTATCACCAACAATTGTGGACCCATGCTTGGCCCGACTATCCAAAGGGAACTGGGCAACTAATGTGGGGATATGCTGATCGTAGCCAAAATTCCTTCCGAAGCGGAATGAATAATATGGTTCCAGATTAAGCAGGCCACCCTTCCTGAAGACTAAGACACTAGGCCAGATGGCCATGGCCCACCCGACTAGCTCTGGTTCCAGAAGAGACCGAACAACATTAGTTCCCGAGATGGGGTGGACATAGGTCTCTGTCTCCTCCATTTTGCATTCCCTCTGAGGATGAACCAAAGGAGCTGAACCCACTGCCAAGCTCCAGAAATGAATACTACCAGGGGCGTCTACTGGTACGCTTATCAGTCTGCCCCTCATCTTGAACAGTTGATCAGAGAAAGAGTTGGGCTCAGCACTGGCAAACTCAATCATCCTGGGAAATAGTGTATCTGCCCGCAAGGTTCTCGGGGCCAGCTCAGGGAACAGACTACATACCCAGGCATTTAAGAAATGAAAAGGACCTACGGTCCTTGAAGAACGGGGAACTCGGTGCTTGCACAGGTACCCCAGAGATTTATAAATTATACATAAGGCCACTGGGCAGAGTGACAATCTCATCCCCCAGGCCATCTGACAAGCCGGGTATATGGCTTCCGGCCAAATGATCGTCTCATCCCCCTGGGGGAGAGTGAAAGTGCATAGCCAAAATGTCAAATAAGCTGCACAGTGTGTAATAGGATCCACCCCTGCTGGGTTCGGATCATCCTTGCCTACACGGCGCAGTGAAGCTGGCAGCGCTGATTTGTAACAGGGAGTCCTTATCTGCTTGCTGGTAGTTGGTCCCACAGAAGGAAAATCTACATATTTAAGAGGACCCCCGAAGAAATATTGAATCCACTGGTCGACCCAGACCTTCAGTCTGCTACTCTTTTCTCGGGGTTGATAACCCCTAGAAGATCCTCTGCTATACGCCAAACAGATAGAGCGATAGGCTTTCATTAAGTATCGGTATGAGTAACCGAGCAAATACCTACCTTCGCCATCAGAACGGTCTTTATCAGCATCTTCCAAATAGGCTTCTTCATACGGCTCGCCGTCAATGGGCAGGCCAGAAAGCTGTGACAGGCTCCAGAGGTCAAGAGAAGTTTCACCCTCTGCCATGTAAAAAGTGTTGAATAAGGGGCAAAACACTTCAAACATTCCGCAACATAGCCCTCGGGAAATGGGATAGCAAAATCTAGAAGCGAAGATGCTGTGATATACCCCGGCTCTGATCAGCAGAGGGGCATATTCCTTTAAGACAAATTCTGTAAATTCTACCGCTCCCACGTGAAATAAATGTGCATCAGTCACCTTTGCATCTCCAAACCAACCAGCAGCCAGCTGATATTTGAACTGAACAGTCAAATAATTAAGCACAAAGGGTTCATCCCTATACCCCCATTTTAGTGGTGCCAGGAATAAACCATAGTCGGGTTTCTCTTTATGAACTCTGCCACCAGCGGTATCCCACCGAGCGGGGGTGAATTCCAGGGCTCGGGTCAACATCTTCTTCTCTGGCTCCAGCTCTGATACTCCGAGGATTGCATCCCAGTCACGTTTCTCCCCGAGAAGATAGATGGCCTTGCCATGGTACACTGAGCCTTTTAGGCTGTCCCTTTCGGCAAGTATGGCAGCTTCAACCCCATGGGCTATCCAAGGGTCCCGCATGCCGCCCACTGTGAAAGTCCGAATGAATGGCATTAAGTGGCGATCCTTTGGCAAATCTGGACGATAGTCACTGCCTTGCCTGAAGCACGTCCCCTCTGTAGCAGATTATACTCGGGATGTCGATACTGTATCTATCTCAGAGTCAGAGGATTCGTCGACAGTAGTAATTTTGCCACATCCAAAGTCCATGGTGTTAACATTCAACCAGTTCACTAAGGCCCAAGACACATCTGGCTGGGCTGATGAGCTTGCTCCAACGACCTCAGAAGATGCAGCAGCAGAGCTAGAGGCCATTGCAGTACCTACAGTCAATAAATGACATAAACGTGAGCCCTAAAATAACGAACAGTCTTATGAAGACTAAATATATGATTTTATGAAAATTTCGATAGCATCTCCCCTTATTCAGGGTCTGCCCAAAGGAAATAGGGAGTCACCCACCAAGAGGGAGTGATCCCATGAATAGAAGGGATTTAATCCCAAATAAGAGTTATACCCCGAATGAAATCTGCTAAGAAAACGATGGAAACTGTTCTCCCGGGGAAGAAACTCGCCGCCACCGAGATGGAGAGGAGAGAGAGAGCTAGGGTTGAAATGAAGAGAAAAAAACTCTCTCAGTGCCTTAAATAGTGCGCTGGGAGGGGCTTCTCGACGCGATGAAAGGCGCGTCGACAACCACCCCCTTCCACGGGGCGCACCGAGAACCACCCACACGCCAAAGGCACGCCGAGATACTCTCCGCGCTGAGAACGCCGGTAAATATTCTACCTTGGCGTCATGACCTTCCGCCTAAGCCAAGTTGTACGGCGTCATGACTTCATGTCTAAGCCGTTAAATATCCTTGTCCGGCGTCATGACTTTTCGCCTAAGCTGATAAATATTCTACCTTGGCGTCATGACTTTCTACCTAAGCCAAGTTGTACGGCGTCATGACTTCATGTCTAAGACGTTAAATATCTTTGTCTGACGTCATGGCCTTTCGCCTGAGCCGGTAAATATTCTACCTTGGCATCATGGCCTTCCACCTAAGTCAAGTTGTACGACGTCATGACTTTATGTCTAAGCCGTTAAATATCTTTGTCTGGTGTTATGGTCTTCTGCCTAAGTTGGTAAATATTCTACCTTAGCGTCATGGCCTTCTGCCTAAGCCAAGTTGTATGACGTCATGACTTTATATCTTAGCCATTAAATATCCTTGTCCGGCGTCATGGCCTTCTGTCTAAGTTGGTAAATTTTATGCCTTGGCGTCATGGCCTTCCGCCTAAGTCAAGTTGTACGGCATCATGACTCTATGTTTAAGTCGTTAAATATCTTTGCCCGGTGCCATGGCTCTATGCCTAAGCTGGCAAAAATTCTGCCTTGGCAACATGACTTACAGTCTAGGCCAAGTTGTCCAGCGTTATGACTCTATGCCCAAGCTGGTAAGTATTTTACTTTGGCAACATGACTTACTGTCTAGGCCAAGTTGTCTGGCATCATGGCTCTTTGCCTAAGCCGGTAAATATTCTACCTTAGTAACATGACATACCGTCTAGGTCAAGTTGTCCGGCGCTATAGCCCTATGCCTAAGCCGGTAAAAATTCTACATTGACATCATGACATTATGTCTAGGCCAAGTTGTCTGGCGTCATGGATCTCTATCTAAGTCGGTTAATAGTCTGCCTTGGCATCATGTCCTTTCGCCTAAGCCAAGTTCTTTGACATCATGATTTTTCGCCTAGGCCAGTTAAGATTCTCCCTTGGCATCATGACCTTCCGTCTAGGCCAAGTGGTCTGGCATCATGGCTCCTTGCATAAGCCAGCGAATGCTCTCCCTTGCCGTCATGGCTTTATGTCTAAACCAAGTCTTTCACTATCATGACCTTCAGTCGGGACTGACCATCACCCTGCTATTAGCCCAGAACTATTGCCCGAACCAATGAATGAAAAGATCCATCCCTTGATTCCATACCAACTCTTGATCCCTTTGGGGATTCATAGCAACATATGACACCTTCTCTCCATTGTCACGGCATTAGTCATTTACCTCTCAAACTATCGACCTGCGGGTGTGCCTATTAAGCCCCATAAAAAAAGAGAGAGAGAAAAAAGGCAAAAATAAAAGAAGGAGAAAAAAAAGAAAAAAAGAAGAAAGAAAGAAGAAGAAAAAAAGAAGAAGAAAAAAGAAGAAGAAAAAAAGAAGAAAAAAAGAAGAAAAAATAACATGGAAGGTCGCGAAGGACTGAAAGAAGAAGAAGGGACCACGGAGCTGGAAGAGGTTAGAGGAGGCAGAAGTTGACGGACCGCTGCCACCATGATCTCCACCAACTCCTCGAACGCCTCTACTGCTCTACGCTCCCTCAAGTCACTCTCACGGTGCACGGATCCTGTCAACACCGGCACAATAGAAGGAAAAAGCCCTAGCAGAGGAAGCGTAAGATGCAAGCATACGGGAGCATTTACATATATATCCCAACTTCCCTGATGGGATGCATCATGATGTTTCAAACTCCCAGATGGGTTCCCCCATGCCGACTCCAGGAGAAGCATCATCATCATACATATGCCCCCGGGACAGTCGCATTAAATGGCCCCTGTCGGCAACCATATCCCCACCCGAGCCACCGACGCTACCCCAAAGCATCCTACTCTCCGAGCCCAAATTTTGGCAAAAGAGTAGGGGACAAGTGGAGATGGGAAAATCCACAGCCCAGTTATACGCATGGATCAGGGTGGCCGAACCAGGTCCAGACTGGCCCAGTTAGGCCCAACGTGACCCAACCAGGCCGAGCTCCCCAAACTGATAGCCCCATGTACGGGCCCGCCCATCTCAAAGCCCAAACATCCTCGGAACAGATCTTCCTAGTCGGCTGCTTGGCCCAAAAGTCTGAGCATCGGTCACTCAGAAAAGCTTAATCGACGCCCAAGCATAACCGATACAGTGCCACCCTCGACTCGGGAGATGCCCAAATGCCTCACTGGGGGATATCCTAATGCTCGGAACCCCATCGGATAGGGCATAACTCCCGGCGGGAATCTCGCTACCGCTCGAACGGGAAAACTCCAAAGGTCAGGGGAGAGGAAAGGTCTTCCCTTGCAGCATAACGCCCCAAAGTCCCTTCAAGTACCCCACAACAATAATTATCTAAACTCCAAGGAAACCCTCCTGAAAAAGAAGGAACCCTAAGCACTCAACACCACACCCCTTGGTGGAGAGAGATATCGTGCCCCCCTCTTCTTCTCCTGCTCTATTTTCCACCTGCGCTCTACCAGTTCGCTGACTTAAGCATCAGAGGATTTTTCCTGTGATTCTAACCCTGGGCTCCTCTAATCTGTTTCCTACCTTGTAGATCCCCCCATTGGTGGTGACGTCAACAACATCGACGGCTCAGGAATAAGCGCGAGATCACCCCTCTTCAACTGCACCTTTGAATATGTTAATCATCTTCCTTTTCTTTATTCGGATACAACAAGATCATGCCCAATGCGTCCATTTAGTGCCCGATCTCTACTGGCTCTCTATGAATCATGTGCAGAAGTCCTCTGAATAAATAGAAAAGAGATCTTAACCCGTTGTGCATCCTCCACTACATTGATAATGCATAAAACCAGGTCCATGCACACTGCATGCATTAACAAACCAAGATCATTCCCATGCATTGTTTGAACAAATCCCTCACTTTTTGTCTTTCATTTTCCTTGGTTTCTTTCATCAGGTTGTTAGTTAGCGGGTAAGCAAGCTGTGAGGCTCAGCTGTAGGAGGATTTGTTCCTCTGTTAGCAAAGTTGTAAGGCTCAACGGAAGCAAGCTGTGAGGCTCAGCGATGTAAGCAAGCTGTGATGCTCAACAGTTCAAGCAGTTAGTCAGTGAATCCTCGTTGGGTCCAGTGAGGGGTGGATGTAGGCAGACTGGGTGTCTGGCCGAATCACTTAAAAATATCCTGTGTTGGTGGTTTACCTTGTGTGTGTGATCCATTTCATCCATCCTCTTCACAGGTTCCGATTCTAAGCCATGTTCGTTTCTAGTTGCTAAGTGTTCAAAGTTTGTTCTAGTTGAAGCATCCATCGCATCTGTTCTATGCTTGCCTGCATTCTGTTTCATTAAGTCTATTTTTTGCACAACGTCAGTTTTTGTTTTAATTGAGCATCATCTTTAATTAGGGGATATATTCACCCCCCTCTATATTCGATCCTTCCGCACAACAATTGATATCAGAGCCCGATTTCTCATGATGTGGTCCAACGACCAGGGAAGACCTGGGAATGGAAATGTTCACAGCTTCATAGCTGAAGGGCATTCGATTAACCAACCACCATTTTTTGATGGTTTTAATTATCTTTATTGGAAGAATCGGATGGAGGTGTTCTTGCGTGCTCAAAGTCATGAGCTATGGAAGGTTGTCACTAACGGTCCTTTTCCCCTTCCAGAAGATGAGAATGAGTGGACGAGACAGCAGGTCAGACTGTCAACGGTCAACTAGATTGCAATGAACATCATGCAGTGTGCAGTTCATCCAGGGGAGTATTCTAGGATCTCTGCTTGTAGATCAGCCAAAGAGATGTGGGACAGACTGGAGCTAATATATGAAGGAACATCCCAGGTAAGAGCAACCAAGGTAAATATGCTGGTCTCCGAGTATGAAGTATTTAAAATGAAGTCTGATGAGTCTATGAAGGAAATGTTCTCTAGGCTTTCTCAGCTTACTAACAATCTTAAAGCACTAGGCACGGATTATTCTGGTAGTGAGATTGTTAGGAAAATCCTCAGGTCTCTATCTCTTGCGTGGCACACAAAGGCCACTATAATAGAAGAGTCTAAGGACCTGACCACCATGAAGGTGGATGAGTTAATTGGGTCTTTGCTGACATATAAGATAAACTTTAGGAAACCTAAAGATGAGCAAAAGAAACCCAAGATGCTAGCCCTCAAGGGGTTTGGTAGAAGTAGTGAGAGCAGTGGAGAACTCAGTGAGGATTTTAATGAACCATCAACCTTTGAACAGGCATTCCTCACCAGAAATTTCAAAAGGTTTTTAAGAATGAGAGGTAAGTATATCAAGAAGAACAAACCCTACGAGGCATATTGAGGCTATCACTCTAAATCTGACCAAAATAAGAAATCTGACCTTCCCTTTTGCTTTTTTTTTTCCCGCACATCGATGTTGTGGAAGGGAAATGACGAGGACGTCGGGGCTGATGGAGATGCCGTTGTTGAACTCTGATACCAAATTTGACGTGAACAGCAGCATGGAAGCGATCGTCGACACTCCGAGAACACGAACGGGATGGCGGATAGCACCGGTAGGGGATAGGTTCTGTCTCACACTGCTCAGCCTCTCGTCGGACGGTCTCTCACTGGGTAATCACTCGAAGCTCATGGAGAGTTTGGAGAGAAGGGAGCAAGAAGAGGAAATTCTCATTCATTCAAAAGTTTTCATTGAAGCAAATTATACAACTAGCCTCCCTTGTATCCAGGATAAATATACCCTTAGATAATTCAACTAATGACTTCCATATCCTTTGACTATTGGCCTAATAAGATAAAAGCCCCCTAAAGAACTAATGAACTAATGGGCCTAAAAGACAAAGGCCTAATAAGAAATAGTAAAATGGCCTAATACAGTCATAATGGACTTAAAGACACTAAATCACACATATAGCCGAATACACAGAATACAATCAAATGGGCTAAAAAAATACATAGAAAATGGTAATGGACCTCAGGACGTCGAGTCTTCAAGCCACAAGCTCGGTGGTGTTGGGGCGGCACAGCATCGACTCTGTGTGACTGGTCTGGTGTCCCCACCACAGAGCCAATGAGGGGATTGGAATGTAATAACTTGAAAAGGCTAAAAGGAAACTGAGGTAAAATTCAGAAAGGAATCACGCTGGCCAATCAGACCGAACGGATACCTCAGAGAAGTTGTTTAAATTCAGAATGGAATGGGAGTTGCTTATCCAAGAGAGTTAAAGTGCAATTAACTATTGCTTGGGAGAAACCTTGAGAGATCACGAGGTGTGAATGCTCAAAAATGACATGATGCATGCTGGACTAAAATAAAGAAATCATCAAAAAAATGTGAAGAAAAGATAAAATAGAAAGTACTCAAGTGCTGGTGATGCGGGAGGACTATGGGACTCGACTCGAAACTGAGACTCTAAGTGGCGACACGACTCTTTAGATGACGCGACTAGCAATGACATACAAGACTCGACACCTAATCGGCTTCCTAAAGAGGGGAACGTGCCCCAAATAGAAGTACTCGCTCACAGTTGTCCCCAGCGAGGGAAACGTGTTGATCGGCACGGTTGAGAAACTAGGTTTGAGTCTCGGGTGGTCAGCTTACTCTCGTGCTCGGAGCAAGTCACGAGACAGGTCAAGCTCTCTCAACTCACAGTGGTTATGCAATAAGATAATGTTGCGTATGTGATTTTGATGATTATAAAATGATTTTGTTGCTTAGCTTTGTACTTGAATGGAGCTTTGTGCTTGAATGGCCCTTCATGGTTTCATGTGCTTGAATCATCCTTGTTCTCTTGCTATGGAGTAATGTTCTAGAAGAAATTGATCTTGTGGTTCTTCTTTTCTTCTTCCTCTTCCTCTCTCCCCACCGTGACTGCGCCCTCTCCCCCTCTCTCTCGTTCGGTCGCACGATGAGCTCCCTCCGGCTACAGACAGCGTGGGGCGATGACGCGATGACGTGGGCGACGGCGAGGTGATCACGTGGGCATGCGGCAGGCGTGGGAAGCGTGAAGGAAGGAGGGTTTCAAAGCGTTCTTCGCGATTTCGACGTCGATTCGGCAGAGCATTCGCTCCATTGAGGTAGGGTGACGTTCCCTATCTCCCTGCGTTCCATTTTCACGATTTATAGGCCGCGGCGAGGCAGTGAGATGGGGTTTCCATGCCAGGGAGGGTTTTTCATGATTTGGGGAGAGTTCGCCTGATCTACGATTTTAGGCCGTGATTCGGCATTTTGATGGCTTAGATGTATGCTAGGGATCCCAGGGGAGCTTCCCCCTTGATTTCCCCCTCTCCGGTGGAGGGGGGCGTGGTTGACATTTTTAGGTTGTATTCGTTGTTTCGCCACCGGGACGACATAGCGGTCGTTCCAGAGACCGTCATGAGCATAACACGCCCAGGCAGCTGCGTTATGCTTCGTGTGTTTTGAGTCTGGTCGTCGAGGGTTTAACGGCCCCTCGACTAACCGCCATGTCCGGCATGACGCGCCAGTGCTGGTGCGTCATGGTTTCTGACCGTTGGTTTTTGACCATTGGTTATGACCGTTGGGGTCCTGGTCACATAATGCGCCTAGGGAGGCCCGTTATGTACCATAGCACCCCAGGGAAGGTGCGTTATACTTAACGCCCTTGCCTTCCACTTAACGCGCTAGAGCTGGTCCGTTAAGACTCATAACGCCCCTTGAGGAGTGCGTTATGGTCTGTTTTGCTCAATGACATAACGCACCACATCTGGTCCGTTATGTACATAACGCCCCTGGAGGAGTGCATTATATTCGCTTTCATGACTTAGGGTTTAATGCACCTCAGTTGGTCCGTTAAGCACTATAACGCCCCTAGGTAGGCGCGTTATAGTCTGTTTTCCATTGGGAGCGACGGACGGCCAATTGGGACCATCCATTCTCCCGTGCACGATTGTGAGTCGATCGTGCATCCGTGAGTGGCCAATGATGGACCGTTCATCGTCTGAGACCTAACCGGTGATTTTTCATGCCGATTCGAGTCCCGAGTGAGCGGACCTCAATTCACGTGCTGACCCGTAGTCTGACTGATACTAGGCATCAAGTGGGGGCCAGGTGTGGGGGCACCGTGAGGGGTCCCGGGATGTGGCATCTTCGGCTTACGTCACCATGAGTCGGTGTCGTGCGAGGAGCGATCCTTGTACTCGTTTACTTTCGGAGTCGGTGTCCGTGACTTGAGGGTCTGTACTTCCGGTGACCCATCCACTAGTCGTAACTTCCATGGCACGAGTGTGTCGGCCCACTAGGAGCACTGGTGTGGAGCACCCGAAAAATTTTGAGATATTATACCCTCCCCCATATAAGAGAGTTTGGTCCCCAAATTCAATACATGAGAATTTTAAAGGAGGGTGGATTTTAATTAAACAATTTAAGTAATGCTAATATGTACATAAGTCAAGGTGATCCCTTCCCCGTCCAAGATGGCATTTAGTTGGCCTCGTCGCCCACGTCCATTGCTATCTTTTGAAGACTGTTCCTTAATGAGAGGACATAGGGGCAAGCGATGTTCCCGACTTCCACATTTGAGACAAGCGTTGAGACACTTCCAGCATTCTTCAGTCGAGTGTCTGAACTTTTCACAAAATGAGCAAGTCACCATGACCTGCGTTTCTTCCTCCTCCTTAGTTCTTTTACTGTTTCTATTACTATTGCCATTCTCCTTCCTTTTTTCATTACCATTACCGTTCCCATTGCAGGACCTCTTATTGTGAGGGGATTTGTCATTATTTATTTCTCTTTCTTCTTGCCTATCATGTTTTCGGCTCGACTCCTCTTTCCTGCCTTTAAGTTTCTCGACCTTCTCTAGGGTCCTTTCACATAGTTGTGCCTGTTGGACCATCTCCGTGTACGTATGGATATTTTGAGACCCAAGTTGTTGATTAAAGTAGAGTCTTAACCCGTCCATAAATTGATTAGCCTTTAAGATATCTGTGCTCACCCAATGTGGGACATAAGGGGCTACTCGAGAGAATTGAAGTTCATACTCTGCCACTCACATCATGCCTTTTCTTAGCGAAGTAAATTCCAATGCCTTTTGCTCGTTGACGTGCTCAGAGAAGTATTTGGTTCGGAAAAGAGCAAGGAATCCATCCCATGTGTATTGTGCATTTGCAGGCAGCGCTGGAATAGACTTCCACCAGGTACAGACATCTTTATTTAATTGGAACGTAGCAAGACGTGCATTGCATGACGTCGAATATATGGTTCATCTAGTCGATCCAGTTCTCCGCTTTGTCTGGGTTAGAAGATCCAGAGAATCGTGGGAGATTTAAACTCTAAAAATTGCCATGTAAGCTACCCACACAAGCCCTTGTGTCATTTTGGGCTATAGTTTGCAAGGCCTAGGTAAGACCGGCAACAGTTTGTTACATCTCATCCCAGTTCACACGATGAGCCGTGAGAAATTAAGGTACATGAGGAAATGAACACTGAGTTATTTCCCTTAAAATCCTAAGATAATTTCTATATAACTATCCCATCCCGATCTCTACCCAATTCTCACAGATGTTTGAAATTTCTTCCAAATTCATAGGTGTGGATCCTTAACCTTAGACTTAACCTATGACATGACATTTTCTTAGGACTTCTAGTCCTATACTCTGATGCCACTTTAACTGTCATGCCCTGAGCTTTTGATACAGCGAAAGAAATCATCGGGAATTGTGAATAGCCGACATGGTAAGCCTCTCGCAAGCAACCTATGAGAGCACAAGACAATCATTGGTTAGACCCCCCATTGATCCCCCTAACAGTCAGGGGATGCCCCAACTCATTCTCACCCCATTCCCCTCTCCTCATCTCCCCACTATCCCCCCTTCCACCACTATACCCTGTCCAGTTCGCAGGTAGTAGTAAAGACCCGACTTGCAGAGCCTGCCCCAGGGTCATTCGGTGACTTCAGGAGGAGTGCCATACATCGACGGAAAGCTCTCCCAGTTAGCTTCGCAGGCGAGGTGATCTCATCTCAATCTGAGTTCAAAGCTGCCCGAGAGAGTCATTCTCCAAAGACTGCGCAGAACCAGTCTGGCCTGCAACCAGAGGCAACTTACTAAAGCTCCAGCGACCATACCCTAGCTCCCCTTGGGGCTCCATTTGGCTGGGACGTTCCTCTACCAGTCCTCTGTCCAACACAGCTGGCAGAACCTCGTTTGGAGACCGGAGCTGTCCGTTCCAAATTTTCTTCTCTGGGTGCGCAGGTCAGTCCACTCAGAATCAGAGCAGACACCCCTCCACTCTACGTCCTCTATATCCCTACTCCGACCTCCCCTAGCGGCCTTCCTGGTTGGAGATCGAAGAGGATTCATTCACGGATGCGTCTATTTTGGTCCCGCACCATTTCGATGATGGGAGTGATTGTGACGGTGCCGCCTTTATGAGAGCCATTCTCCATAGACTGTGCAGAACCAATCTGGCCTACAACCAGAGGTGACTTTCTGAAGCTCCAGCGATCACACCCCAGCTCCCCTTGGGGTGCCGTTTGGTTGGGACGTTCCTCTACCGGTTCTCTGTCCAACACAGCTGGCGGAGTCTCGTTTGGAGTCTGGAGCAGCCTATTCCAATTTTTCTACCCCAAGGTAGCAGATCAAGTCAGTCAAGACCCATCCAGACCCCCCTCCCACTATTCTGGACATAACTCTCGACCCCGACATCGTCTAGTGCTCTACCGGACTGTCGCTCAAAGAAAACTTGACCACGGTCGTCCTTGACTTGGTCCCGCCATGATCGGACTTCAGGAGTGGCCGTGACGACTTCTTCCAGTTGCTGCTGCACTCTAGGACTAGTCTGAGCCAGAGTGAAGAGGACCAGGACCTGAGCCCGCCCCGGCCGGTGACGACGACGGGGCCACCCACAGAAATTTGCAGGCATACCAGGGCCTGTCAGTGACGTTTTGGCACCAGCCACGGAAACTTCCAAGCTCGGGGGAGTGCGTGGCAGCATCAACAGCGACCCCCTGTCCTGCTGTTCTAGACCTGGATAGAACTGCGGGTTCTCTTCTACATCGGTTCTTCCCCTCCCCTCGCTTGGCTGGCTGAAGGTCCCTCCCTGTGTGGAGGTAGTTTTGGATGTAACTTCAACTAATCCCTGCCCTGAGATCACCCTCCTGTGTGAGTTGTAGTTCATGTAACATTTAAACAGGGAGAAGCCTCACCGGCGCAGTGTGCGGGGAACCCGTGAACAGTGAGATTGAGAGAACTAAGTTTACATTGTTTAGTTTAATTTCTTCAATCACGTTCATAGTTGTTAATTCCGCTTAGTTGATTTTTAATTTACCATCGATCGTGGGGGATAATTCAACCCCCCCTTCTTGTCTACTCGCCTACCCGGGGACCAACAACGTTCGAGCTCAGGGTGCTTCGGCAGGAGGTGGCTTCACTCTGGGCACGTGATCGGGCGAGCCAGGAGGATGCTCGATTACGGGCTGAGTAATTGTCCCAAGCTCGGTACATGGCCGAGCTTAAGAGCAAGCTCTTAGAGGAGGAACGCCATGCTCATACAGAGCGCTCAGAATAGTGGGCGGCCGAGCGAGAGGAGCTCGAGGGCCAGGTCCAAGAGACTGAGCAGGCCAAGGAGGAGGCCGAGGCGACGCGAGCCGAAGCTGAGGCAAGGCTGACTGAGGCCAGGGTAGGGTTGGCTGAGGTCGAATCGAAGCAGGCTGTGGCTGACGCGAGGGTGGCCGAGCTTAAGGAGAAGGTAGCAGGAGTTAGGGTGGAGGTAGTCAAGTGATATCGGAGCTCAGAGGAGTACCAAGAAGCCCTGAAGTAGGGCACCTTCGCGTGTTATGAGCTGGGCTACTGACGAGGGTTACGGAAGGGTTTTGCCCAAGGCTTCAGGCGGGTAGCAAGTCTGGATCAGGAATAGGTCCTCAACGAGCTCATCTTCCCCCCAGGCAGCGCTACGATTCTGATGAGAATGGCTCGGACTCTCCCTCGTCATCGTTGAGTGATGAAGGGCAGAGCGAAGGTGCTTCTGCCTCGATAGAGGAGAGATCGCCAACTCTGGGTGCCTCGAGAGGGCACGCAGATGGGGCAGTTCCCATACAAATGGGGTCAGTGCCCGGGCCGGCCGTCACAGAGGGTACCGGGGGCAAATCTCCAAGCACCGAGGGTCCTTCGCCTGTTGAGCTTCAAGAGGGGCCACAGACTTCCCAGAGTTCCCCTATTTCCATAGATTAGGAAATTTTTGTATTTGCCTTACTAGTTTATTTCCTCTTTCTTTTTTGTAATTTCTCTCTGGACTTAGTAGTATAATGATTTTCTTTCTATATAATGGTAGTAGTATTCAAAATGCAATTGACTGCACGTTACCGCCTTTGACCGAGTAAGATTTATCATATCTGCAGTTGCCAGTGAATTAGAGATCTCACACAATTTGTAGCCAGAAAAGTAGGCTTGCGTGTCGATCGGGTGCGGAGCTGGCATCTTTTCATCCTTCTACATTTTGAATGATTTGTCCTTTTCACGTATTTCTCTTTTCGAGCATGTTAAAAGGGGTCGATATAAACCTTGTTAATCTTGAAGCACTCTTTTTCCATAGCCTTCTATCATGAATGCGTACATGCTTTGCTTATATGACATTGATCGGCAAGTCAAATGTTTAGATTATTCTTTCTATAGTTGTAAATGTGCCGAGGTAAGAAATTTATTTATTGACGGGGACTGAAGGCCCGAGCCGATGGTTTATTGATCGATTCTGCTGATGATGATGAAAATCGACGGTAGGATTTGTACGTCGGCATAGGTTAAATACCAAAGCAAAAAGGTTTGTTTATCGACGGGGAAGAAAGGTCTGAGTTGATGGTTTATTGATCGATTTCACCGATGATGACGAAAATCAATGGTAGGATTTGTTCGTCGGCATAGGTTAAATGCCGAAGCAAAAGGTTTGTTATAGCATAGGCGTAAGGCTTATACCGATGGATGTGACTTGCCATTCACACGCAGGAATTCTCGCGAGACCTGAATGGTGAATGAGATAATAACATCACTTCCATCATCATTTCATTCGTTCATTTTTTTATTCATCATTTTTTATCACATTACTGACCTAAACACCCTTTTGGGTTTTCACCGAAGTCAGCCCCCTCTTACTTTTGCCCACGTGCCCTCTCGGGTTTTCACGTGGCGGGGTACCCGATTTTACCCGTGACGCCCTTTCGGGTATTCGCCACCGTTGGGTTATAGCCATTTTTGCCCTTACTCAGCATGGCTGGGTAAGGCCGGTGAGGCACCTCTATTTTAAGCCTCACTTTTTTTGGTGATTTACAGAACTAATGCCAGAACGGGCAGGGATTTGTTTGTCAGCACTAGCTGAGTGCCGAAGCAAAGGTAGGTTTATTCGTTAACAGGGACGAAAGGTCCAAGTTAAGGAAATGTTGACCGATCTTACCGATGATGACAAGGGTCAATGATGGTTTGTTTATCGACATTGGTTAAATGCCGAAGCAAAGATACGTTTGTTCATTAACGAGGACAAAAGGTCCAGGTAAGGGAAAGTTGACCGATCTTGCCGATGATGACAAGGGTCAATGATGATTTTTTCATCGACATTGGTTAAATACCGAAGCAAAGATATGTTTATCATTAACGAGGATAAAAGTCCCAAGTTAAGGAAATGCTGACCGGTCTTACCGATGATGACAAGGGTCAGCGATGGTTTGTTCATCGACATTGGTTAAATGCCAAAGCAAAGATATGTTTGTTCATCAACGAGGACGAAAGGTCCAAGTTAAGGGAATGTTGACCGATCTTGCCGATGATGACAAGGGTCAATGATGATTTGTTTGTCAACATTGGTTTAATGACGAAGGAAGGATACGTTTGTTCATTAAGGAGGAAGTAAGGTCCAGGTTAAGAGAAAGTTGACCGATCTTACCGATGATGACAAGGGTGAATGATAGTTTGTTCATCGACATTAGTTAAATGGCAAAGCAAAGATATGTTTGTTCATTAACGATGACGAAAGGCCCAAGTTAAGGGAATGCTTACTGGTCTTGCCGATGATGACAAGGGTCAGTGATGGTTTGTTCATCGATATTGGTTAAATGCCAAAGGAAGGATACATTTGTTCATTAACCGATGTATTTCTGACGAAATACATTCTGTCGAAAAGTTTCGACATATTTTTGATAAAAATATGATGTCAAAAATACGTCGATAATTACCGAATGAGTGCCGACAGAATTTTTTATCATCAGGAAAAAAAAGTTACCAACATATTTCTGACGAATTATTTTCTGTTGAAAAATTTCGTCGGTATTCTCGATTTTTCTTGTAGTGGCGGGAAGAGAGAGGGAGAGCCGATGGGGCTGCCGTGGTGGTGTGGGTGAGAGCCAGAGGGAGAGAGCTGGTGGGAGGGCTACGTGCATGGGTGTGCTAGGTTAACTGTGTGTGTAGAGATGGTTGCGATGGGTGTGTGTGAGAGGGGGTTGAGTGAGAGAGACGACGTCGTGTGTGTGTGTGTATGAGTGTGTGTGTGCGTGTGTGCCAAAGAGGGAGAGAGTGCAGCATGGTGCAGCGGTGTGGGTGCAGTGGTGACAGGGGCACTGTAGACGGTGAATGGAGGCCAGTGCTGGTGAGAGCCAGAGTGAGGGAAGGAGGTGTTTGCTAGATGTCATGGGAAGGTGAGAGAGAGAGGGACGCGACAAAAGAGGGGTGTCATGGCGATGTGGGAGGAGTTGTCCGGAGGGAGGAGAGAGAGGGGGGGAGTGTGTAAGAGAGAGAAGAGAGAGGGGGAGTGAGAGAGAATGGAGAGGCCATGGAGGAGGACACCCGACGGGCCGGGGCGAGCGGATGTGAGAAAGTGAGAGAGAGAGAGCGTGAAAGAGAGGAAAGAGAGGGAGGGATAGTGAGAGAGAGGAATTGGAAGGGGGGAGAAATGCTACGATGGTGCCCCTATTTTGAACAGGGGCACCGTAGCAGTACAAAAAGGAGGGTTGAGAGAGGGAAGGAAGAGGAGGGAGAGGAACAGAAGGGGGTCCCTGGGGAGAGGAGAAGAGAAAAGGTGAAGGAAAGAAAGAGATCGGAGATGGGGGGAGAGAATGCTGTGAAGGGGCCATGTGAGGTTGGTTTTGTAGGAGCTCGGTGCCTACATCTGCACCCCTGCCAACTTGCTCCCCTACGCGCCACTGCCAGCGTCCCTACTGTAGTGCCATCACACAGATGCATGCCATGCATGCATGCCTGCTCATCCGAAGGGGGACCGTACCATATGCCCGTCTTCAATCTTCCTCTACTTGCACGTACGTGAGAGGTAGTGGAGCTGCCATGCCAGCCATGCCAGAGAGACCTGCTCGCCCTTGTGACTTTGCTGAGCCCACTGCTTGAATGCCCATTATGCGCCACTGCATGCTGCTGCTCCCATGAGGGCCTGCCCGCCCATGCTTGAATGCCCACTACCGTTGTCCTGCTGTTGGACATGGGAGAAGGAATACTATTCACAAGGTTGAGGGAGTATGAAACCCCTCAACCAAATATGTTTGGTCAGTGTATTTTCTCCTCCCATTTAGTTCATTCAAAATAAATTTTCATTCAACAGGATTTCTTCAAAGTCTGCCTTAAGCTTGTCCCAATGTCTGCTATCTTCCTTATCTAGCAGGCCAGCTTCCTCGAGAGTATCAAAGGCTTCAATTTGCTGCAAGGTCTGGTCCTCAGCAATTTTGCTTAGTGATGATTTTGCTTTGCCCCACTTGGAAAGTTCCTTGGCCACCAATTTCAGCTTAGCAACCACCTGTGCCATGGCATTAGGCCTGTGACCGAAGAAGACCAGATATGGGATACCACATGGAGAAAATCATTCTCCGTCAGCCATACCTTTTCACGTGAAATCTATGGCTTTTCCATGACTAGGAGGTCTTGATGAGGATGGACCTATGATCTGACATCGTGTGGAAGAGGCAAGAAAGACGCCATTGTCGGACATTGATCCTCCCAATCCACCGGGACACCAAAAACCTGTCTAGTTGAGACATAACAGGGGAGTCCTTGAAATTAGACCATGTAAAGAAGGCATTGGCAGTCGGGATGTCAATGAGGGCAACTTCATGGATGAACTCCCTAAAATCTTTCGAGGAGAGCTCGAGACCATAATCAGGACTCCCTGACTTCTCACTAATGGAAGTGGTGGCATTGAAATTGCCTCTGAGGCACCACAACCTCCCGAATCTCCTGGAGCTCTCTAGAAGGCACCCCCATAACTCCTCCTTGTCCTCCCTACCTTGTGGGCTGTAAAGTCCCGTAAAGTCACACACAAAACCATCCAACAACTCACAGAAGGTGAGAGTAACAACAAATCTATCCACCCTTCTAACGACCCCCACCTTCTTCATATTCATTCCACACTATAAAAATACCACCAGACCTCCCCACTGCCAATGAAGAAACCCCCTTCCCCAATGTCACGCAATAGAGCCCCAGCATCTCCCTAACACTTGGTCTCTAGGATGCATTAAAGCAACTGACCTGCACTACCTTACCCGCTCCTTTGCCGTCCTTCTCTTCGCCCCCCCCCCCCCCAATACAACCCCTCACATTTCAAGACACGATCCTCATGAAGAACCTAGGGATACAACCTCTTCCACCCCTCCCGATCTTTTTCTCTCCCCCTCCTCAACTAGCCTCAGTCCTTCCCCCACCAGCTATTCTCTACCTTTCCCCCTATTGGATTTGTCACCTTTGGATCACCTAGCCATGAGAGCCGACCACCTCTTCTTGATCTTAGATATCTCTCTCCGAATCTTCTTGTCCACCCCTTATAAGAAACCCCCAGCTTTGAAGCGAGATCCCATTAACGATTTGTGTAACCTTCAACAGCCTAGCATAGTTCCTTAACCTCTTTCATGCTAAGAGGTGGCAGACCATCCTCCCCTCCCTCTGAATCATGCTTAGAAGCCTTGGCCTGCTCCTCCTTGCCCAAGTCTTCCTAATCTTCCTCCATCTCTGAAACCCCTTTAGGAGGATTCACTCCCTGCCAGGTAACGAAGGCAAAAAGGCTACCGCAGACTGACGTGGCACCACCGGTGGCACCCTGACCACCTCCTGTGGAGGATTCTTAGGAGGAGGGTCTGCATCCTCCCCCTGCCCCCCTAACATCGGGAACACCGTCAGGAAGAGAATGTCTGCTTGCCGTCTGGGGCATGGAGAAGAGGGGGAGGGGGTTCAGTGTCCGGCTGGTGAAGGGAGGACCTTGAGATTGTCCCAGACTGGCTTGTCGTCGTCGGAAGATGGGATGGGGCATCGGCAGGGCTGCAGTCGTCAAAAGGACCGGCGGGGGTTCGGTCGAGATCCCTTATGGCCACTTGCAGCAGTGAAGAAATTGCAAGAGCGCGCTGTTGGGCGAGGGAGGAGACACTGTGCGGGTCCTATGTGGGTACCGTCGGGTATCCGCATGGTGGGTAAGTCACGGGTATATAGAGTTTTGCTTGGACCCGCAGACTAAACCCGGATTGATGACCTGGTTCGGCCTATGCCTCCCGGCTCAGACATGGGGGTGGGCAGGCGGTTCAAGTTTGAACCCCCACCCTCGGCACTATCACTCGGATGTCATCATGACCCCCACCGATCTGTTCATCTTCTACAGTTGCCCCAGGTGAAGGTTGCCCAAATTCTGTTGGAATAGCCATCACCTTAACTCTGACTGGGAAGAACCACCCAGTAATGCCCACCTTCGCCACATTCGGGGCGGCTTCCAGGCAATTGACCCTCACATCTGTAGTCACAGACACCGCCGAGGCTGGGGACGAGAATTTGTGGCTCTCATCTTCCACTGGGGCTCCAAAAGCAACCGCAATGTACTGGATTCCCTACTTGTCACACAATACAATAGGAACTTCATAGTGGTAAGTTGTGCCTTAGTGATCCTATCTGTGTAGCTCCCATGGAGCCACTCTCAGCAAACAACCGCCGCCCAGGAAGACCCCTGCTCCAGGACTTGGCGCTGCGTCCAAGCAAAGCAGCGCTCTGATAGTTACCTCGTCCGATTGCCCCTCCAGAGGCACAACCCAAAGGCAGCGGTCAAACCACTGGCGCTTCTCCATCAAACCCTCTGCCGGCAAGGGTGGGATCGCCGTTGAGGCCACGATGACTTACCACCTCACCTTCCTGGGAAGATAGGCCCTGTGCTGGCAAGGAGGACATCCGCATATGTCCTGGACGCCCCTAATCCTCCCTTTACATCTTTCTCGCCCCTGCACCTGAGACACCAGACCTTGAATCTATAGAAGGGAGGCCTGTGTCCCCTCCGGAGGCAAATGGGAGCACAACGGACCCAAACTCTTGAATCCAAGGTAGGAGGATTGGTCACTCTGCCGCCAGAACTCCCTGGGACGGAGAGGAGGCCCCTTGCAGGCACGACCACCCCTGGAGGAGTGCGATTCATGCCGGAGGCCACCCCTGGACCCTCGCCACAGATCGCCATAGGACTTCATAGAGTAGTTGTCTTAAAGCAGGGAGCCGAAGGGCATAGAGGGTTGGTGGCCCGAGAGAGCATACTGAGACCGAACCCAAAAAGATAAAAGGGAGCCGAAAGGCATAGAGGGTTGGTAACCCGAGAGAGCATATTGAGACCGAACCCGGTGGGTAAAAAGGAGCCAAAAGGCATAGTGGGTTGGTAGCCCGAGAGAGCATACTGAGACCGAACCCGGGGGGTGAAAAGGAGCCAAAAGGCATAGTGGGTTGGCAGCCCGAGAGAGCATACTGAGACCAAACCCGGAGGGTAAAAAGGGAGTCAAAAGGCATAATGGGTTGGTAGCCCGAGAGAGCATACTGAGACCGAACCCGGTGGGACCAAAAGGTAGTGGTGGGTTGGCAGCCCAAGAGGGCATACTGAGACCAAGCCCGGTACGACAAGGATAGGTTTTGGCAGTCCCGGTGGGACGTGAGAGTCAAAACCGAAAGCCGATAGGCAAAGAGGTTGGCAACCCAAAAGGGTGTACTGAGACCGGTCCCAGTGGGACAAGCTATGTTTGATTTGGATAGCCCGGAAAGGCATACTACCCAAACCCCCAGGAGACCCGAAAGATGAGTGGAGCTGACTTGACAAAGGGCGTATGGGTCAACTCTTGAAAAGAGGTGGGCAGGCTTGAAAGCCTGAGAGGCCGAAGGGCCACGTCCATTGCAAATGATGACATTGGTGGTCCCGGCGGGACGGAGTGTTACACCGTCGGGATGCCCGGGTGGGGCTAAGTGTTATGGGAACAACATGGGAGGCATAGCTCAAGCATCAATATGATGGAGCCACCCAGAAGGCAAACTGGGAAAGGAGTTTTTTTTTTTTCACATTACCAACCTCACCGCCCTTTCGGGTTTTCGCCGAGGCTGGCCCCCTTTAGCTTTTTCCGGTATGGAAGATCATGATGGCACTTGATGACGATCCATCCGGGCTTCAAAACGTGGAGGGGGTAAGTGATGTCCCCATCAAATTTGATCTAAATCTTCAATAATTCTGAAATGCGACCTAGTTCTAGGTGGGTCATTCAAACTACCAATGACTTTTTCCAAATGATGATCTTTCAAAACTCTAATATCGGTAGAGTCATTACCTTCACTGGTAGCTCGATCCATTTCATTGCTAGGTTCTGCCAAGTCATCATTTCCTCTTGCCTCTTCTTGTGGAGGATCATTCTTTTCCTTTGTGGATAGAAACTCCCCATTGTCGTCATCTTTCCTGGAAGGTTTGTCACTTTTAGTATCATCATCAAGTTCATCAAAAGTGACATGACGTGATTCTTCCACAACTAGAGTTTTAATGTTATAAATTCCGTAAGCCCTAGATCTATTAGAATAGTCAAGAAATATACCTTCCTCACTCTTGGGCTCAAACTTATCTAATTATCTTTTATTGTTGTTATAGATGAAACATTTAGACCCAAGATAGAGTTTCTAAAGAAGCAACTGATGGAGAGGACGGAGCAAGCCTCGGCCTCTAAATAGCCCGAGATGCAAGCTGAGTCATCACGGGGAGCCTTCAATCTGGGCGACTTCCCACTGCTATACACCTTGCCTCAACCTGTAGAGCTCAGCTTGGCAACTACCCAGTAGCGCCCGCCACAGCCGTCAGTACCACCGATGCTGCCACAGATGCCCCAAGCACCTTTATTGTTGCGTCCTCCTCCACAGGCGACCACCTTGGTCACCCCCTATCCGCAGCCGGTGCATTTTTATCCAGAACCGGTCGATTCAACTGCCATAAACAAGCTGATGGTGGAGAGGATGATCGAATTGAAGTTGGCTGAGCGAAGTGAAGGCGATTATGTCGCATTTGATGCCTATAGGGTGCCATACCCACCGCATCATGCTGCAAAGTGACTCACTCCTGGGATCAGCAAGCCCCCATAAATTTGACAAGTTTAACGGGAAGAGATCCTCGAAGGAACACGTCACTTACTATATGACCGTCATGGGTGATCTAGCCTCCGACGAGTCATCCTTGCTGAAGTTTTTTGGGTCCTCGCTGATGGGGCTTGCATTTGAATCTTGCCTCCCAGCCGGGTCGATCAATGACTGGCCGGATATGTAGAAGAAATTCAGAGAAAGATTCCATGTCACCGAAAGAGAGATCATAGTGGCCGAGCTCTATTCAACAAGACAGATGGCAGATGAGACAGCCCTTGAATATATTAAGAGGTGGAGAAACATTGGAATGAGATGTAAGTGGCCTCCGCACTAGGAGGACACTGTGCAAATCTACAAACAGAACCTCAGGAGGGAGGTGCTAGAAAAGATGATTGGCATGGAAATCTAGTCATTCGACCAATTGAACAATGTCGTGGCTGAGGTAGAAGCTTTCTTGGCACTACTCCTATCGAAAAGGAACCCAACACCCCGATCCCACAATCGGGAGACCACCAGACTACGAACCACCCTAGCCACGCTATCGGGAAAATGTTACGACACCTCCGTCGTGGAGGCCTGTGCTCACACACGAAGGCCCACTCTGAAACCATACGGTTCGGAAACACGGTCACGACCTCACCGTCGTGTACTCTATGCCGTCTAGGGGAAAACCCTCGGTGACGCTCACCAAAACCCTAGACTCCACCTCTGAAAAATACCCGAAACCTACAAGCAAATCATGCCTCGCAAATGAGAAACGGAACCTCGAGTCATAAGAATCTCATGTCACGTGACGGGAGTACCTGTCCACCAGAAGCAAGGACGGATGCGTCCACTAATGACTTAGTCCGCAGCCTCAGGTGTCTCCCTATGACGCCCCAGCAGAGACTGAGACACCGTACAGTAACCAGGAACACATAACAAGGACTAGTCGAGGTCGCGCTCATCAGTGCGGGTCTGACGCCCTCAACCATGTGTGCACACACAGACCATATGTCCTAGGTCAGATCCTCTAGTTGGTTTTTCCCCAAAGCCCAGACTCTGGCTGCGCGGAGGGGCCCTACGATAACCAGCCTAAAAATCATCTCTCTCAGGTCACGCTCTCCACTACTCCCAAGTGGGTCCGCACACGCATGCGCAGGAAAGCTATGATTAGTGGGGGATCACTAAACGTGAACACTGAAAACTACGCATGCACCTACCGTAAGTAACGCAAAGTAATAGGTGGTTCGCGGCCACCAGACTCTGGACAGCCCACTAGACCTAATAAACCCAACGGTCCTTGAGTCATGAGACTCGAGTCAAGACCGCTGCACGTGATGGCATAGCGCCATCAATCTAACCTAATCCATAGGTCTGAAACCATGGTGACACGATCTTTAAGGCAGCTTACTAGCTGCCAAGTTGATCCCTCATCCAAGGGACATAAGGGTAACCTCTAGTCCCAGGCTGGTTAACTAGACTCATAGTCCAAGGCCACACACATGGCCCACTCAGGAATCACTTTATGAAAAAATAGACATCGCGTGGGGAAGACCCACCACACTTGTGCCGACTCATGGCGACTCGCCCAAGCGTAACACAGAAACTCGGAACACACACAGGGTCACCCGGACCCCCAAGACCCGTCGACACGCTAATCAAAATAACATGATACCTCCGGACACCCTAAAGACATGAACACAGAACCCACGGGCATCCGGGACATCCACGAGGCCAAAGGTCAACCACTAGGTCACAACTGGGTCGACCAGAGGTAGGGATGTCAAAAATACCCGCAAACTCGATTACCCGCATCACCCGACCCGTAACGGGTCAGGTAATACCTAAGTAAACGGATATGGATTCGGGTTTAGATATGTTTAAAATACCCATTTCATATTTGGATAGGGTATGGATTTAGTGCACCCGATTGACCCGGACAATCCAGGATGAGATTGATTCATTCCCGCATGCATCGGTAAGCTCCCGAACTTTGAACTCTCTTGTATGCTTTTAAATGTTTCTAAATGCTTTTGAATGCTTTTCTAAATGCTTTTGAGTGCTTTTCTAAATGCTTTCGAATGCTTTACTAAATGCTGACAAGGACTGAATGGCCCTTTCAGGTGCGTTGGACACCGTATCTGGATGAGAGACACGAGGGACAGTCGTGGATAGCAGCTTCCCTGGCTTACAGAGGACGGGATATCTGGCTGCACTGCATTAACATGATCGAGCCTCTACACCACCGCCTGATCATGAGGACTCGAGGAATGTACCAGCCTGAGGTGGTGTTCCCTCGCTAAAATGACGAGCACTCGGGGAAATCCTCAAAAGGGATCAACAACAACGTAGATTGGAGCAGCCGGGTGAGAAAGTATGTTCAAGATTGGAAGCAAAAGGGCCGGGCAGTGACAGAGCGAGCCGAGAGCGATGAGGCCTATCTGAGGGCCTACGCTCAGCAGTACGGTGACCAGGTCTTCCGCGGGACCCGACGACTGGTATAAACTCTAGACTCAAAACCTTCCTATTAAATCGATTTATTTCTATATGCGTTGACACTTATTTTCTAAATGTAGCTAGACCCTCAAGGATGCATTGTCGAGGTCGAGGGACTTCTCCGTGCCACCATCCAGCAGCGCGATGAGTACCGGACTGCACTGGAGCTTTTGGTAAACTTCCTAACCTTGAACTTAAATGCTTATGCTTATGAAAATTGACTGACTTTGACTTCTAACTGCAGCGGGCCGAGGGAGCCCAGAGAGCAGGACCAGATGCACTGTCTTCCTCCTCATAGCCTGTCGGAGGCCATGCCGAGCGAGACGCAGAGTTTGCTCGGGCAGTTGCACGGGCTGAGGAGGCCGAGGCCACCCTCGTGGAGCAGGTAAGCAACTAAATTCAATTTTCCCTTAGACTTAAATGCTTATTGCTTATGCAAAATGCTAACCATGACGTAAATGCAAATACAGGCGAGAGAGCTGACTGCAGCATTGACCGAGGCAGCGGAGGTTCCTCATCTCCGGGCAAAGTTAGCAGAGGCATGAGCGAAGACAGAGAGACTCTGGGTCGGGGCAGCCGACTTGGAGCGTTACCAGATCGAGGCGCGGGAGACACGACTTCAGGCTCATGATTTGAAGATCAAGCTTCGAGCGATGGAGAGAGCTATGAGGATGGTAGGCTGAGGACCTGAGAGGAGTGTCTCCCAGAGTGGCGCACAGAGTAGTGTACCCAGCGCATCAGCTGCAGACTACCTTACTGGTTCTTTTGGCCGATGGAGGAACGACGAGGGAGACCAGAGGCGAGGACGAGAGGAGGGGAGCACAACCATGGGCCCGTCGGAGAAGAAGCATGAGGGGACTGGCGATAGCGATAGACCGGGAGGTGGGCATGATTAGAAGCTTTTTTTAATTGGAGATTAGTTTTTTAAAAGGGAAATTCATTCACCCCCCCTCTGAATCCGGCGCACCTAGACTAACATTAGTCACAACAGCAAGTTGGTTCATCACCGTTAGACTCGGCTCCTCCCGCGAAACCCCCGCCGCTCTAACAAGTCGGACCTCCACCACCGGCGTGTTGCTATCGTCATTGAGATCCTTGCATAGCCTGTCCTCACTTGCAGCGACCTTCCCCTTCCCCGACAACATCACCACAGTGCCCCCCTGCCAGTCACCACCAGCAGCCATCCCTTCTCTATTTCCCTTTTCATCCTTGTCCATCTATACCCCCCATGCATACCCTCGTCGCTTACCCCAGTTGGAGCAAGCACACCCTTAGTGCTCATCCTAGCGCCTGCGCCACCATCAACGACCCCAGCTCCGATGGTCGCTACAGTCTGTCTTCCCGTGGCAGCTCCAGCTCTCCTCTCTGCAACCTACAGGGTGGCTCAAGCAAGCTCCAAGCACCAACCCCTCCCCATCTCCATGTGCCTACCCCATTTGTGGACCCACGCCCCCCCTCCACGAAACCGGGCCACCACAACCACTGCCGGTGTGCCTCGCCCTCCTCCCTCACCTATAGGGCCACATGCCTACAACAGCCACCCATGTCTACCCACTACCAGTAGTACGCCGCCTACTCCCAGCCACTCTGTCCTTGCCATGCATAGCATACGCTCACCCCAAATGTAAAATAGGGCCTCCGTGAGCCTCTCTCATTGCGCTTCACCCTCCTCTCTCTCCCTCACTTTCTCTCCCTCTCCCTCCCCCATGCACACCTCTGCCATGAACTGCAATAGGCGCAGCAGCACCAGCGAGTATTAGGCCATGGTGGGTGTGCTCGATGACAGAAGTGGAGGAGTGCAAGTTGGTCACCAGGATGCTGCCCATCCTGCTGAGCACCATCCTTGTGAACACCTACATTGCGCAGCTATTGACCCTCTCCATGGTGTGGGGCTAGATGATGGACCTCACCCTCAACTCCCACTTCGACGTGCCCTCCCCCTCTGTCCCCATCATCCCCCTCATCTTCATGCCCATCCTCAGCCCCCTCTACGAGCTCACCTTCGTCCCCTTCGCTCGTCACCTCATTAGCCCCCCCTCCGGCCGTGCTCTCCATCCCATGAGCCCAACAACTCCTAGGGCATGCGAGCATGCTAACAATGTTCCCAGCCCCTCTGAGCAGGCCGAGCATGGCCTCCCATTGCCAGCGGGCTGCCACCGCTATCACCATCCTTAGCCCCATCACTAGCCATCACCGTACTTCCCCACTGTGGAGCCCACTATCGTTCTCTCTCTTCCCTCCCTCCCTCTCTCTCTATGGGATGATCATCTGTAAAAAAAATGCAAGACCCCTCCCTATGGTCTCTCTCTCTCTCTCTCGTGAAGTTCTTTAAAGCCATTGATGCTAGTTGTTCTTGTTGGACTGAACAAGTCCATATGTAGGAATTCAAGGAGTGGACGATAAGGACTCACTTCTAGATTTGAAGGATTTCTTAGTTTGCTTACCTAGAGAGCAAGCTTCACAAACCTATTCAACTTTTGTATAGGCTAATTTTGGGAAGGTTTTAACCATCCCATGTTTGGACAGTTTGTGGAGTGTGCCATAGCTGACATGTCCCAGTCGTTGGTGCCACAGGCCTGCATCACTGAGCTAGTTGGCAATCAAGCACAATCTTTCAAAATTAGAGGCATCAAGGTCTACCATAAAAATAGTATTAACTCTATGACCTATGAAAAGCACAAATTTAGAATTTTTCTCAAGGATTCTACATTCATTAGCATCAAATATTACCTTATGGCCCGTGTCACACAGCTAGCTTATGCTGAGCAAACTGGGCTCAAGACCCTCAACAAGCATCACATTATCAATAGAGTTGGTGGAATTCTTACCCACAATGCCCGTGCCAATTACCTTTCCTTTGTCCTTCCCTCCAAACCTTACTTGGCCTCCTTCCTTCTTGATTAGGTGGCTAAATTTCTTCTTGTCTCCCGTCATGTGCTGTGAGCAGCCGTCATCCAAGTACCAACGGTTGTGATAGGCTAGTAGGCAATCCTGCACAGCAGATATTAAGTAGAAATCTTTGGAACTCAATCAAATTTGGGTCCACAGTCATAGTTCAAACTATGTAATAAATTCTTAGGAATCTAATTTGCTTAACGACTCTCATTTTATGATTGAACCAACACTGGTTGCTAGTGTGTCTCGGTTGGTTGCATGTATAACAAGCAGATTTCATGAAATTCTTATAGTGTAAATTAGGTTGAGGTCTGGTTCTTAGGTTTCCAAAGATTTTGAATTGGGCATGGGAGGTACCCAAGTTTGGCTGGCCATTGAACCTTCTCGTGTCATTGGAATGGTTTTTCCTTCTAGAGTGGGAAAATGAACTGCGTCGAGGCCTAACCCTGGTGCGTCGACTTGAGGGACCCTGATGTGTACTGAAGTGTCGGCCTGTTTGACCATGGTGTCGACCTGAAGTACTCTGGTGTGTACTAAAGTGTTGACCTATTTGACCATAGTGTTGACCTGACTAAGTAGGAGGTTTCTTAAGGTGAATTTGAGGGTTTCCTATTTGATTTTTAATGTTTCTTCTTTTACTTTGGGAACTTGGATCTTTAGGAGTTTTTGACTCAGGGACATTCTACCGCATTGGCTCTTCTGTGATAAGCTTACCCTTACTTTGTTTAGGGCTAAAGGAAATGATCTTAAGTGCAAATGGCCTTTTTTCAGTGGGGTTAAAGCCTAACCCTTCCTTTCTGAAATTAACCCGGGTGCCTAGGATAGCATCTAAGTTAGATTTACCTTGAGTCATTTTCTCTAGGGTGGACTATTTGTTCTTTAGCTCTTCTAGGCCACTAGATAATTCTGACGGTCCAGCATAGGGCCACCAAGGAACCAGACACAGGGTTTGAATTTTTGTATATATATTTTTATATTATTTGATTTTTTGTGGTTTTATTTATATTAATGCAATGTAGATGACTGACTTATGTTCTAAATGTGTGCAGGGGAAGAGACGAACCCAGATCTCATGGCTGCAAGTCCAGGGGGTGTACCAGGCACTGCCCGACTACCAGAGAGAGACTGCCAAGACAGCGCTCGTCCCAGATAGCACGAGCGACGCTCTAGGAGAGCCTGTGGCTGAGATGTGCGACAATCTCCGTAGGAGAGCTGCCAGAGGAGCACATCAGGAGAGTGGTGGAGCAGGTCCAACCGAGAGTGGCAGCGGGACCGGAGGGAGACATCATCCTACCACGCTTCCTGATCTTACTAGTCGGGAAGCTTTTGTTCACGACCAGAGCTGATGGAGTGGGCTGCATGCTCCTCCCATTGCTAAGGAACTTGGACAGAGTTGGAGCGTTCGCTTGGGGAGTAGTAGTGCTAGCATTCCTGTTTGACTCACTTAGCACGACCGACCTGCAGACCATGCTTGGCAGCTTCTCGCCATACCTACAGGTAGACACTCTAGACTTTAAATGCTTCTATTCTTATGATTATGCTTGCCAAATGCTGATGCTGATGCTGATGCTGACATTTGACTTTATGTAGATCTGGAGCTTCCTATACCTCCCTGGCTTAGGGCGAGGGACAGAGGCACACCCAGAGTAGATTCCCATTGTGAGACGGTGGGTAGTTGCCACAGACATGGGATCGATCCGACGGCTGACCCTGGCGATCCAGGATGACAACGACTCATTCCCTTATGCATCGGTAAACTTCTAAACTCAAAACTCTTTTATATTGTTTAAATGCTTCTTATGCTGACATGGACTCAATTGCCCTTTTAGGTGCGCTGGACACCGTATCGGAATGAGGGACACGATGAATAGCCATGGGTAGAGGCAACCCTGGCTTACAGAGGGTGAGATATCTGGCTACACTGCCTCAACATCATCGAGCCGCTGCACCATCGAATGATTATGAGGATGAGGGGAGTTCCTCAGCCTGACGTGGAGTTCCTTGCTAGAGACGACGAGCGCTATGGGAGATCCTCGAAGGGGCTTAGTGGCGACGTCGACTGGAGTGTCTGAGCAGCCGACCAGGTTCGGGACTGGATATGGAGGGGTCGAGTGGTGAACACCCGAGCTGATAGTGACGAGGCCTACCTGAAGGCCTACGCCTGCAGATACGGAGATCATGTTTTCCACAGTGTCCGACGACTGGTATGAACTCTTAAACTCATGCTCTTTCTATTATTTGAAATTATTCCTATATGCATTGACACTGTGACTTGCTATATGCAGCTATACCCGTAGGGCAGGATAGCGGAGCTATAGGGACTCCTCCACGCTACGATTCAGATAATTTTTAAAAAATTCAGATGATGAGAGGAATGGGTTGGAGTGATAGAGAGTGCTAATAGTCTTGGAAGATTTTCTTCCCAGTTGTCTATTTAGAGAATAAATGTATTAAGCTTAGAATAGTATTGAAAGACTTGAAAGGTCATTTGTAGGAAATGTCATATTTTGTAAATAAATTATGATTTGTCTATTTTGTTGTTCATATTTGTCATTTGACTCTTGATCGACCCGCTTGTTAACTCATCACACCATGATATTTTGCCTCGTTCGGGGTGTGACAGTTTAGTTGGTATCAAAGCCTATGGTTAGTAAGAGTCTAGGATATCAAGAATCAATTATTAAGATCCTAAGTTCTTCACACTATAGAATAAAAGTTAGTGATACATGTTAGGCCAACCCCTACTATGATTGTCTCTACTAGTTTTGATGATGACAAAAACTATAAATTAAATGGTTAGAAATGACTGATAAATAAAATGCATGAAAAATAGAAAAGAAAATCAAATACAACAAAAACTCTCTAAGAGATCAGCTATGTATAAAATAGTTTCCATGTTGTGTCTCCTCTGATTTTAGTGTCTCTCATGTCTTGTTTTAATGATTGGCAACAATGTTTTGACCATTGGCGACAGTGATTTGACCAACTGCTGACTGTGGCAATATCACCTTTTAGGTCAGAATTAGGTCAATGCTTATCCATATCCATTGCATTTGAGGTTGTTGCTCATTTCAGACCACTGAAGAATAGGTTGCATGCATATGCATTTCATCGAACAGATTGTGTGCACGTTTTTCGCCTAGGTGGTTAAGTCATATACACACACCAAAGTTCATGCATATCATGTTCGTGCAAGACCAAGGTCCATGCAACGCATTTCTTAACAAACAGCAAGTCGGTGCAATCTTTGGCTTTGAATATATGAAGTCTGTGCAAGTTTTGCCTTGTACAAAATACAGTCGGGGCACATTTTACCCTATGCATATAGGTTTGTGCATATATGCTTCATAAGGTCCATGCATTTCATGCTAGCCAACTTAGTCAAAGCCCGTGCATATGCTCATAAGGCCTGTACACAACCAAGTCTGCGCATTGTTGGTTTGTGCACAACCAAGTCTATGCAGTGTTGGCTTGTGCATAACCAAGTTGGTGCTTTCTTGCACTTACCACATGTAAGGTCCATGCACATTCTTCTTTGTGCTATAACCAAAGTCAGTGCATTGTTGATTCGTGCATAGCCTAGTCTGTGCACACACTGCAGTAAGTTCGTGCACATCTGCTTTCATGCACTCATAAGGTCTGTGCACGTTTCTATTTCATGCATATATGGTCGGTGCAAATTGTCTCATGCTCACATTAGTCGTTGTAATGTTTACACTGAGCACATACTAAGGTCAGTGTTAGTTGCATATAGGGTCCGTGCTAGCCACGTCTCATGCATTTATAAAGCTTGAATCATCAAAATACACATCATAGCCATGGTCAATATGATGTCACCCAAGTCAACATTCTTAGTCAACCTGGTCAACACTATTGTTACCAATCATTCAAAACACCTTCAGCACACAGCACACTACACACTGCTGATCAAGCCCAGAGGAGACCCAACATTAGTAAACCTCAATCTTGTAATGGCTGGGAATCTCCTCCAGATACTCCTTCCGTCGGACTAGGACCTCCATTATGAGACCTCCGTCAGTCCCCGTGAGCCTGGGATTCCCACTAGGATGTCGAGCAAGTTGTACCTCAAATCCTGCACCTGTTAACTCGACCGATCGCCTGTTTGCCTCTGTGCAGAGGCGTGGCCACCTAGGGACCGTCTGAGTCTCTACACAGCTTGCATCAGACCATTTGGTCCCTTGAGCAGCTCGATTGAGACCGTTTACATACTAGCTAAGTGCTAGGTCTTGTTGGTCAATTATCCTTGACTTTTCTTTGACCTAGCCATGATTAAGTCGACCTAAAGCCTCTAGAGTGACCTGAGAGTTGTGGGCTGAACCTTGGTTCGGTTCAACCATGCCCCGGGCGATCTAGGAGCCCATTTAGGTTGATTACTCTAGCCTAGCTTAGCACATTTATTACACAGTTATGAATGGACCGTTTTACTCTTCCGAGCGGCCCATCTCGGACTGTTCAAATATTCACACGGCCCATGAAGGACCGTTTATCCTTGGCACCGAACTGGGGTCCCCCTTAGCCCAGTTCATCTCCCACGGTCCAGTATAAGACCGCTTATGTTCTAAGCAGCCCCAGTATGACCGCGTAATTCCCAAAGCTTGATTTTCACATTTTCTTACCTGCTTCGATGGATGACCCGTTGATGGCTGGTGCTATTAATCCTTGGCTTATTCTCAAACATTTTCCAGACCATAACTTGATGATTTTCATCCTTTTTCTGGCCGAGTCCAGTAAATGTCTAGACATAACTTGGGATCTTGGATCTACCAAATCAATGCCAATGCATCATAAGGGCCCAGTCTAGTCCTGGGAGGAGCACCCGAAAAGTACTAGTGCCCTGGGGAGTTATAATGACATGGTGAGACATTGCACCAAGTGCATGACTAGCGTGATGTCTACGATATTTCATTCACATGATTCAATTCGTTCTTCTTCTCTATATTACAAGTTATTCAAATTATCTACGTGATGTACTTGTTACTTGCTTGATCGGCCAATCCCTAGATATGCTATGTTTCTGTTCTTTAATTCTGAGTAATTCATTGTCATTATTCTTTTTATTTCATTGCATGACATTAATGTAATTGGTTAATTACTTAAACATTGCCTACTATTACCTACTGAGCGTTTGCTCACTCGGTTATTTTCCCCCCTTTCAGGTAGCTCCGGCGATGACTCTCAAACTGATGGGGATGGACAGGAGTGAAGTCCTTGGAGCGAGCTAGCCAGGTCCAATTGATTTTTTTTAGTGAAATTTATTCCACAACAGTATTAACACTGAACAAATGACCATATTTCTGTTGTAGTTACCCAGTCACGAGCTGAATGGTAGGGGAGGGCTACCTATAGAAAAAGGCTACTCGGATGTAGGGGTGAAGAGATGCTACTATGAAGTCGCCACGGGATGGAGCTGCCATTACGTCTGGGGACTGGGGCAGGATGAACCAGTTTAGTCTAAGTGAGAAAAAGTTATTGGGCTAAATATGCTACTTATGAGCGCTTTTTAGGGACAACTGTGTGGGCTTGTCCAAAGGAGACGCTACCTCAGATGAATTGCTTGGGTTGTGACCCTATGTTATTAGAGCAGGTCTAGCATGGTACCCTATGGGCCAGTTCTGCGGTTTGAGGGTGGACTAGGCGGAATTTGGTGGGCCTGTAGTGACCTAGTTGCGAGTCGCACAAGAGCAGAGGTCTAATTATAGGAAAGAGCTATTGAGATATAGGGGTGAAAACGTGCCAATGTGGAGCCGCCAAGGCGTGGAGTTATCACTATGTTTGGGGATTAGGATAAGGATGAACAAGATTAGTCCCATATTGGATAACGAGAAAAAGATATTGAGTTGTACAAGTAAGGCATAACCTGTCAGGCACCTTGTTAGGGTCAAGACCATGAAGATTTAGTCCAAAGTGGACAATATCTCCCAATGGTTAGATCGGATCGTGGCATCTTTCATCTGAGGAGCACCATCTAGTCATCTACGCATTTGAACTCTTATCCTTTTAATGCAACACCTGGAAAAACCTATAACTTTTTCAATGATTTAAAATCCATGTTCAAACAACATATTTCAATTACTCTAGCTACTTACTATCTAAAATAAATCTTTCCTATTGAGGTTTAGTTCCATATTGGATATTTATGGGTGCCTTCCCTTTATATATGTGGAGGATTTCATTAACTCAATGCCTAGGTTTTGGATTCGAGTTCGGGCCTTTAAAATGGTATCGGAGTCGGGCCTCCCCATTGAACCATCTGTCTTGGATCATACTCTGCTCTACCATTCAAGAGCACCCCTTATGTCGTAATCTTCGGGTTTGACGCCACGAGGGTGTTGGGGTTTAGTCCCACACTGGATAATCTATGGGCAACTTCCCTCTCTATCAATGTAGGATTACCTCAATTCAATGTGTAGGTTCTGGGTTAGAGTTTAGGCCTTTACATGGTATCAGAGTTAGGCCTACCAATTGGATTGTCTATTTTAGGCATATTCAGTCTTACCTGTTCAATAGTGCCACTTATGCGAAAAGCATCCAGGTTTGGCACCAAGAAGGATGTTGAGGTTCAATCTCATATCGGATATCTGTATGTGCCTTCTCTCTATACAGGTGGAGGATTTCTGCAACTCAACGTTAGAATTCAAACCTTAACATTTCCGGACAGAAAATAAACTTTTTGTCGGATCATGTGCCCTGGCCCCCTCCTCAGAGATGGTCGAAACCCTGTCAAATTAACCAACTCCCAGTTAACATTAATGTTCAGAACCAGAGAAGAGAAATATGCACGGAGTTAATATTTTGAAGGCGTGCACGGAGTGCACGGACTTGTTCACTAGCAAAATTGCACTCGGACAGAAGTGAGCACAGGCTTGGTAAAGCAAGTGAAAAAGTGCACGGGGTTTTGATTGCTCGGACTTGTCAACCAATAGAAAAACTGTACGGGGTTTTGTATGCACAGACTCTATGAAGAAATGGACACAGTCTGTGTCAATGGAAAAACTTGCATGGGGTACAGCATCCACGGGGTTCACAAAGGCGTGCAAGGACTTGACTCAGAGAGGAATCTGCACGGGGTTTTGATTCCACGGAGTTTGCCAAAGTGTGCAGGGACTTGAAGACCAGAAGAAATGTGCACGGTGTATCATGTGCACGGACATGAAGTGCTCGGGGTATTATATGCTCAGACCTTGTAGAGATTTGTGCAGACTTCAGATACAAAATCTGCACGGACTTAGTTCCAAGGAAATGTGCACGGACTTCTTTGAAAAACATGTACGTGCTTCATTGCAGAAAAATTGCACGGACTTCGTTGAAGAAAATGTGCACGGACTTGGTTAAGAAAAATGTGCACGGACTTGGTTAAGAAAAATCTGCACGGACTTGGTTAAGAAAAATGTACACGGACTTGGTTAAGAAAATTGTGCACGGACGTTGTTAAGCAAACTGTGCACGGACTCAATTTCAAGGAGATGTGCACGAACTTCATTACTGAGAAACATGCACGGGGCAAAGTCTGCACGGACTTGCAGAAAAACATGTGTGGGCTAAAGTCTGCACGGACTTGTAGAAGCACATGCACGGGCTAAAGTCTGCACGGACTTGTAGAAACATATGCACGGGCTAAAGTCTGCACGGACTTGTAGAAACATATGCACGGGCTAAAGTCTGCACGGACTTGTAGAAACATGCACGGACTTAGTCTTTCAAAAACACCCCCGACTTATGCATGGACTTAAAGGATAAAAAGTACACAGACTTTGAACTGCACGGACTAAGGCTTAGGTTGTATGCAAGTATGCATGAAGGCAAAAATCTACACGGACTTCAGGTCGATCAGACGCACAAAGTGCATGGGCTTAGTGCAGTGGAAATAAAATAATGTGCACGGTGTTAAACTTGCACTGACTGAATATGCATAGGGTATGCATGGACACAGCGTATGCATGAATATGCACAGACTTTGCAACAAAATAAGACTTGTCAAAACAGGTAAGTATAGAAGCAATTGCAAAGACCAAATACACAGTATGCACACTGATGAACACACAATTAGATTTTACTGCAAGTCATCCTCAGATAAAGCACATAAAATAATGGTTATTAAATGGCAGATCAAATGAAGAGTTGATAGTTAGTGTATGACATCATCAAAATAGTAGGAGTAAAATAGTAGAGGTCCAACAGTCTCCCCCTTTAAGGTTCAACAATTCTTTTGCGATATACTTGTGCGTGATCGGCCGCGATCATTCGTTTCTCATCTAATAGTTCCAGCTGGGCTAAGAGGTTTTCTTGCCGTTGCTCGGGATCGAGCTCAGAATCCAGTTGCACTCTTAGTGAGGGGATGAATATTTCATAAGGGAGTACCGCATCTGTCCTGAAGGTGAGTGCATACGGGGTTTGACTCGTAGGAGTACTGACAGAAGTATGGTATGCCAAGAGGGCCTCGACGAGGCGATCTAGCGAATCTGAATAGTGATGTGATTTGCAAGTTTTCTTGATGATTCTAATGAGAGTTTTATTTGTAGCTTCAGCTTGTCCGTTTCCTTGTGAGTAGTATGGAGATGAATGATGCAAATTAATGTCATATTTACCATACATGTCGTGGAGTTCTTGGGATGTGAACTGCGGTCCGTTGTCGGTGACGATGTCGCGGGGAATGCCAAACCTTACAAGGATGTTGCACTTGATGAATTTCACCACTATTGATGCCTTGACTTCCGTGAATGCCTCAGCTTCTGCCCATTTCGTGAAGTATTCTGTAGCGATGAGGATGAAGGATTTTCTTCAGATTTCTCCAGTTCTATCCTCTAGGGGACCGACTACGTCAAATGCCCACATGGCAAAAGGCCAAGGAGCTATGAGTGGGTGGAGTGAGGATGTGGGAGCATGGACCTTATCCGCGTGAAGTTGACATTTAACGCAGTGGCGGACGTAGGTAGCACAATCCTCGTTCATTGTGGGCCAATAATATTGCCGAAGGAGTTTCTGAGCAAGCATGCGACCATTTACATGGCCTCCGCATTCACTGGAGTGAGTAGCTTTGACAACAGCTCGAGATTCGGTCTCATCAAGGCAGCGGAGATAAACTCCACTAAGGGATTTATGACATAGGAGACCACCTATAATGGCAAAATAATCTGCGGCTCGGCGAATGGCACGCCGATCGGGAGTGATAGCATAATCGGGGAAGGAGCGATCCCTAAGATAATTCTCTATATCAAACAACCAGGGATTATCGTCCTCGAGATTGATTTCAGGCTCATGCGAGATAACTTGGACCTACCGAGAAGGCTCGAAGAACTGTTGGAACTAGGGATCTGAATATGAGGGAACGTGCATGCTTTGCATGATGACAGTAGCTGATGATTCTTCACTGGGAATCAGAAAAGAAGATGCCAAAGATGCTTGGGCATCGACAAGAAGATTTTGAGCCCTAGGGGTGTGTACAAGGGTGAGCTTCCTAAACCGCCGGACCACCCTATCGACAAGGTCTTGGTAGGGTTTCAACTTTAGGTCCCAGGTTTGATACTTGCTGAGGGATTGTCAGAGAATGAGCTGGGAATCTCCAATGATCCGGAGCTCCTTGACTCCGAGTGCCAAAGCCATCCTTAAGCCCATGAGGAGCGCCTCATATTCTGCCACATTGTTTGTAGCAGGGAAGGTTAGCTGACAAGCATGAGGAATGATAACACCTTCTGGGGATTGGAGAATGGCTCCGATTCTACAACCCTTGGAATTAAATGCACCGTCAAAGAAGAGAATCCATGAGTGTTCACCATCCATGATGGCTCCTAACTCTTCATCTGGGAAACTTTCATCGACAGGGGAAAAAGTCGGGAGTGTGTGGTGGGCAAGGTGCTCGGCGATGGCGTGCCCTTTGACCGCCTTCTAACTGACATAGGTGATATCAAATTGATTGAGAAAACTTTGCCACCTCACCAAATGATCAGTTAAGGTGGACTTTTCTAACAAGTATTTAATTGGGTCCATTCGTGCCAAGAGCTTCACTTCATGTGTGAGGAAATAGTGCTTTAGCTTTTGGGCGACCCAAATGACGGCCGTGCAAGTCCTTTCCATGACAGTGTATCACTGCTCAGCATCGTTCAACAGCTTGGACAAATAGTAGACTGTGCATTCCCTTTTGGCATCGTCGTATTGGGCCAACACTGCTCCAATGGATTCTTTCATGGTGGAAACATAGAGCAGTAGAGGCTGACCCGGGACCGGGGGTGCCAGAACAGGAGGATTTAAAAGATAACTCTTCAGGTCATCAAAGGCCTTTTGACATTTGTCATTCCATTGAAACTTAGCCTCTCCTTTCAACAGGTCATAAAAGGGCATGGATCGTTGAGAATGGTGAGATATAAATCTCATGATAAATTACAAACGTCTGATCAGACCTCAGACTTCTCTAATGTTCTTAGGAGGAGGCATCTCGGCAATGGCCTTAGCTTTGTTAGGGTCGATCTCGATCCCCCTTTTGCTGACCAAGAGGTTTAAAGCTAAAAAAATGAATGAGATAAAAAAATGAAGAATGCAAAGGATCAATGCCATTAAAACATAAATAAAAGAAACTCTGTTGCCTGCGCTTCAATCCCCGCGACCTGACCGCGCAGGTTGATCCGCGTGCGAGGGCGCATGATGGCGAGTTCGGGCTTCACACTTAACAAATCTCTCCCCCGAGACTGTGCGTAAAGAGAAAAGTAACGATGCCTTATGGTATCGGACGTGGTCTACGGAATTCTCGACATGGCCATAGTCCGAAATCGCCTCGGGCCGACAGTCTGTCAATTTGCCCCACTTCTTTCAGGATCCAATCCCGCAACCCACATCGAACGTGCCGTACGTATGGCAGACATTTGTATGGTTTTCACCATCACTTTCAGTGCTACTAATGCGGACATTCGTCTAAACAGTAAATGGTCCGCTAGTGACCGATACATGCATACTTGTGAACGTTTGCGCCCCAATGAGGGGTTTGTTTGAACGCAATCTGAGATTTTCACTTTCGCTTTCACTACTATGAATCTCAGGTCGTAAGGCCCCATTTTTCAGTGATTAATCAAGGATTTTTCCCTCTCCGAGGGGATGTAATTAACATCGTAGCCTTCATGGTATGGCAGATTTTTAGTCCCAACATGAACTACACAATCGTCTGATTAGACAGAATGAGCGCACCACGGGCTTCTTTAAGCTCGCATAAATCGTCACCTCGGTGACTGGCACGCCCTCGCACTCATAAACCAAATAAACGAATGAAAAGATGAATAAACTAACAAAGAGAATAAATGTCCTGAAAAGTGCATCCACACTCGAATCTCATTATTCAAGCGCGATCAAGTCTTCATCTTTTTCTAAGGTACACGGCGTTGTTTCTCTCATTCCTTCATCCCTTTGGCATTGTCATCCCTTGGTGGCTATCACGGTCAGTATCTCTATGCTCATCGCCCCTTTGTTCATACATTCATGCACATATGTTATTTTATCTAGTTTGGGGGTGGGGGTAGAACAAACATCTACAACCCTATTTTTTGGCGATCATGGTGGGACCACTAGTGCCCATCATGTTATTCATTCTCTCCCGCAAGTTTGGTGTGTATGTGGTCTTTGATAGTTTTGTCTCCATTTTTCCGTAGTTTTGGCAAGTTTTTAGGTTCTGGCATCATAAGGCGGTCTCTAGGAGACCTCTACTATCATAAAACGGTCTCCAGGAGACCTCCACCATAAGGTAGTCTTCCAAGAGATCACAACTTCATAGAAACGGTCATCTAGGGACCTCTAATTGATTCTGGCAGTTCTAGCGCAGTGCTCACAGGGCCCTGTTCGTTGATGCATAACTTAGGCTCTCGGGGTCTGATTGCACTGATTTTTACTCCATTGTCTTGTCCTTCATATTATCTTCATGTCCATATAAAATTTGCATTTATTGGATCACATTTGCATAGACACCGTCACGCCACTTCCGAGTTATCTTCCGCGCTCGGGGCGTGACAGTCTTTTGTGGTATCAGAGCCTAGGTTATTCAATTCCTAGGAAAAACCCAAGTCCAAGGATCGGTTTATATCTGTACCCAGTGAGATTGGGTAGAATCATGGGTTAAGTTAACTTAGGGACTTAAACTCTTGGTTAATCATATACTAAAATAGTTATTAAAAATCTTGTAGGACCATGGCCGTCAAACGTGCTCAGTGGCGTAATATGTAACGCCCGGTTCAAGGCCTTACACAGGCGCTACAACAAGTAGCGCAAGGTGGAACAAACTGTGGAGCGGGCGATCTCGATCTTAGTTTTCGGAATATGAACCCGCCAAAGTTTATTGGCTCATCTGGTCCCGATGATGCCAAACACTGGCTCTGGGAAGTAGAAAGGATATTCCGTGTTATGCAATCCACGGACAAAGAGAAGGTGTTACTAGCAACTTTCCAATTGGAAAGGGATGCCCGATTCTGGTGGGAGTCCGTTGAAGCTACATTGGCACAAGATCCTATTACATGGGCGGAATTCGTTGAGCATTTTAATAACAAGTATTTCTCCGATTCGGTACAAGATAAGAAGGCCACAGAATTCGCTACACTCAAACAATGAACTCTATCAGTGGCCAAGTATGAGGCTGAATTCTCTAGGTTGTCAAGGTACATGAAGCATTTAGTGAGTACTGAGAAAATGAAGGAGAGAAGATTCCTCAATGGGCTTCGGCCTCAATATATCACCCAACTAGCGTCGATGGACATCCAAGTCATTTCGGAGCTAGTGCGAAGGGCTCAACTATTAGAAGATGCCACGGAGCTATCCGACAGAATCTGTGAGAAGGACAAGAAAGAGCCTATTACAAACTCTAGTACCTTCAAACCCTCCTTTAATAAGAAAAGAGCCAATGATGATGGTACTTCCTCCCAAGAGAAGAAATTCAAGAAAAATAACAAGCCCTTCTCTATCAATACCACACTAGCCAAAGAGGTGTGTAAGCACTGTGACAAGGCTGGCCATAGAGCCGAGGAATGCTAGAGGAGAGTAGGAGCTTGTCTCCATTGCGGGAGCCGTGAACATCGGATTCCCGACTGCCCCTTGCTTAATGATCAAGTCGGAGATGAGAAGTGCAAGGCGAAGAAGCAAGCACGTTTCCAAGCTCTTCAAGGGGAGGAACAAGATGAAGGTGGACTGGTGGAAGGTACCGTAAAAATATGTTCCAAGTCTACTCGTGTCTTGTTTGATACCGGTGCATCACATTCTTTTGTTTCCAAGAAGTTTGCTGGTCCATTACCTATGGAACCAGATGGGTAGATTTAGTTATTTCAACCCCTCTCAGAAACTAATCCGAGATCACACACCATTATCTAAATTATGAAGTTATGGTGAAAGGGAAGAATCTACCTACCAACTTAATATGCTTAGATAAATATGAATCACTCAGTGTGCAAACAAATTCCTCACATGAAACCAGCATCACACGAATGCATGAAATAACCAACAACCAATTCTTGTACAAGGCGGAGGTTTGATCTAGGATCTCCTCACATAAGAGGTGGCATCATGATAGGCCTAACCTATCTTTCCAGCCACACCTTTCTATATACTCCTTGGTTGAAGGAACAAATCACATGAATGAAAATGCAATAAGTATCATATGCCTGGTAAGAACGGTCCTACGCATACATCTAAACGAAGCATTAAGGAGATAAGCAATTACACATTGGAGACAAGAATTTTAAGGTGGTTCGGTCTCAAACTTGAGACCTACATCCACCCCTCACTCAAACTAGAGTGAGGCTTCCCGCTGATACATAGCTTAAGTCCACTGATCCACAACTTCGGGGACAAACCCCTACAAATCACTGATCCACAGCTTTGGGGATTGAATCCCAGGCCGCTGAGCCTCACAGCTTGATAAATCCACTGAGCCTCACAGCTTGCTGTTTGAGGAATCGCTCCTCGCCACTGAGCAACACAGCTTACTTCGCTGCCTAACAGCTTGAAGAAAGAATCAGAAGAAACACAAAAGAATAAAAACAATAGACGGATAAAGCTCGAAGAGCAATGTAGCTCTCATGAGCATTTGATTCTAGATCTGATCTAGAAATCAAAACTTCAGCAACTTCCACTTCTCAGGCTTCTTCTCCTCTCTCTAATACTCTATTTTTCACAATCCTCACTGCTCACAAGCCCCGATCACTCCTTTCCTTCTCTGCACTCTTCTATGCTTGAAGTCTTCCTTATCACTCTCACGTTCAGTCTCTCCACTTCTATTTTTCTTCTATCTCCTCTCTATCTCGCTGCCTTACTTATTATTTTCTTCGAGTGAGAGATCTGCCTTTTATATCTACGAGCAGATTCTTGTTGTCCCCACAAGAATCCAATCTGACACGTGGAGGGAACATTCCCGCCAATAGCTTTTCAGAAAATAAAACTCGATGATGTCCATGTGTCAGATCTCAAGAAGAGATGACTCCACGTGGCAGATTGTTCTAGTTGACTAACAGCCATCGATCATGTGCCAGTTATCATAACTTTTGAACCATGTGACCACTTACGTCTTTGACACTTTCTACTCTTCAAGTGTTTGATCAGGTTGCATAAGTAGTTTGATGCCCTTTATATTTAAGTTCCTGCCAAAGATAGTATGGAATTTTATCATACATCTTATCATCATGTAGATTACAAGTTGTTAAGGGAGATGTATAAGAGATGCATACTTATACTGGTCAATAATAAAGATGGGCTAAGTGCTGCTAAGTCAGGAAGATCAGATAATAACATGTAGCATGAAGTAGTGCAGATGCATAGATTCATTCATCAAGTGCATTAACCTGTGAGAGTATACCTCAGCACAAATGCAGTAGATCAACCTACCAAACCCAAAGTGAAACTCAAATACTTCTAGATATCTAATCTGAGTTCGAGCATTACTAGCCTACCATGCTACCACTGCACCACTCTAATACTGGACACCACACTCACGAAGACTCATAGGCACAGAGTAAAAATAATAGAATACCATAAAATTTGAAAGAGATGCATTCCAACATCAATCATTAACTCAAAACCATGCTTACCATAGCAAAATCGGTGCAGTTACTGAGGTAGCACCCCAGGATAACAACACGCCAAAAGCCTTGCCTGAGTGTACCTGCAGTATCTCTCAGCATTAGAGACGATCTACCAGAGTTAAGGCAAAAACCTCAACATATGCTAGAAAATACAAACTAAATGAAATCAGACAAAAACCATATCCAAACCTTCTGGGACGAATACCCATGCGTACGCGACAAAATGTATTACACCTACAATACCTCGAAGCCATGCTAAAGAGACAGCTGAGGACACTCACGATGATACTGTCCCACCTGACCACATCTATAGCACCTGCGTAACGGGCATTGACTCGTGATATGGCCCACTTGAACACACACAAAACAACTCATGACTGCAAAAATTTCTGGGCAAACCTGACTGAGGTGGGGACCACCACATTTCTAACACTGATCTCCTTGAACTACTAGCCTTGGCTGTGGTGCCTGATCCACTGGTTGAAGTACACTGTCAGTCGAAGCCTACCACCGTGCCTACCACCTATTCTGATGGCGCCAAAGATTCCTCGTCCGCCTGATCCTCTGCCCTTCATTCTCTCTCCGAGGTTGTTCAAGAGCAGGTGAAGGTGAACTAGGTAACGTCGCTTGCTACACGGGAAGCTGCTGTATGTCACCTTGATGAAGTTGTGCCATCTGGGCCTGCTCCTGAACCCTCAGAAAGTCCATCTCTAAGATTGCCACAGTCTAAAAACTCATTTCCAAATTACTCACACTAGCCATCATAAGAGTACGACGGATCTCTGACCTCAACCCTGCGATGAATTGCTGGGTCAGCATCACTTGATTTGCCATGACAGATGGTGCAAATCTACTCAGCTCCCTGAATCTAGCCCAATAAATGGCAAATGGGAATCACTCTTGCCGCAAAGCCAGAAATTGAGACAACCGCAAGAAGAATTCAGCCGGTCCTGGTGCCTCTGGAACTACAACCATAGGTAAGAGTGGTATTTCGCCAAGCTCTACTTGAGCCCTAGCTGCTTGCTCCACTGGGGGATGAGCCTCCTCTCGCTGCGCCATAGGAACCTTAAACACACAAAAGAAATAATTTAGACAGAATACAAAATAACTTAAGCCAGCAGTTGAGTGTACGGGACTTTTGGACTAGTAAACACTACATTTATTCTACATTCCTCCTATACACCACCGCAACACCACTCTGATACCATCTGTGACGACCCAGAACCCAGATATCAGGCGAACCCGATACCGGCGGCGCTTAGGACGATGACAAAACGCACCGCCCTGGGACCCACACACGATGACGATGGCGATGGTGATCGTCCAATGGGTGTCTGCTCGACGACAAGGGAGTTAACTGTTGCTCGTTCTTAACCGGACGGCATAGGTAATAGGTTTGCTGTTAGAAACCGTACGTACGTCCCCTGCCGCTACAGTGGTAGACTGGTGGTACATGTCGCGGTGAGACACGCAACAGAAGTCGGAGTGTTCTTGGGCCCGGCCCGTTTATGCCGGGTCCGAGTGGGATGAGAGAGTCCGTGCGAACGGGGACCCGCGGGAGTTACAGATCTCGAGGAAGGTCAGTGTCCGTTGAGCCGGATGGTCTGGGACAAAACACAAACCTAACTTTGGGTTAGACCATTCCGGCCCGCTTTGACATCCGTACAAATTTAGCATGGGGCAAGGTTTAACTATCTGAGCCGTTCTCGTCGAATTTCTTGGTTATTGGGATGAGATATCCGGTCCGAGATGATTTACATTGAGATAAAAAGCAAGGTATCTACTTATTAGACGATAGAAGTAACTTAGGACAAAGTAGTTGATGATTTTCACCTATTGTTTTCATTTTTCACACATTTTTACCGATTTTTCCCAGCTTATTCTCTTTTATTCTACTTAGAATGATATCGTGATTGGAGAGGGATAAAATCAGCGGCCCAAAAAATATGCGACCCGGAGCGGCCCAACTAAGTCCACCCCGACCCAATCAGGCTGAGCTCCCCAAACGATGGTCCCATTTAACGGGCCCAATTAGTCTAAAGCCCAAATCGCTCGGACTAATCCTTCCTAGGGGGTCTCCAGGCCCGGAAGTCTGAATAACGATCGCTCGAGAGAACCCCAAAAGGCATCCAAGCGTAACCGACCGATGACGCCCTTGGCGCCTGGGAAAAAGCTAAGCGGGTATCCTCCGCTTGGATTATCAACTGGACGCTTATCCAGGCAGATGTTTCGCTGTCGCCTAAGAGCATGAAGCTCAAGGGGATAAGGAAGGACACGAGTCCTCAAGCGGTGAGGAGCCCTAAATAAGGATGTAACGCCCCCTAGTCCCACGAGATTCCTTGACTCTAGTTTGGGGAGCGAACAACTATATAAACTCAAAGAGACATTCCATAAAGGTAAGCCAGTCTGAGCATTCGAAGCCACTCTAATTGGTGGAGAGTGATTTCGTGCCAATCACTTTCCCTCCTCCTGCGTCTCTTCCACCTACGCCCTATCAGTTCGCTAACTTAAACATCGAGGGATTTTCCCCAGGGTTATAACTCCGGGCTCCTCTGATCTGTTTCCTGCCATGCAGGGTTCACAATAATTGGTGGCGACCAAGGATCAGTGGCTCAGACTTCAGCGCGAGATCTTGCCTCTTCATTGGTCTACTCCCAACAATAATAACTTACAAGATAAAGATTTGAATCCGTCCCGTGAGAAAAGGTCTTGAAGGGCGTCTCCTCCTCTCTTCATTGCTTAAGGCCATCCCTTGCAGTTCTCCCTTTTTGTGAAGTGTTGAGCTATCGTTCTTGGTGAAACATGGAAGACACTTCAGAGGATGATGATGCAGACAGCAGTAGGGGGAGATTGCCGCTATTTTGGTTTAGAAGAGTGCTCAATAGTCAATGGGCAGTTTGGGAGAGGGCCCAACATGTGGCGGCATGTCTTCTCCCTACTTTTGGACGGCCGACACTATCTTAGGAGGGAGGTAGAAGCAGACGGATAGGGGTATTAGGCACCGCACCCTTGTCCTATTCTCACCTTACCTCCTCCCCTCCCCTACCTTCTTTCTTTCCACCTTCGATCCCATCCCCTAGAGGGGCAACTCTTCCATTTTCCTTATTTTTCTTTTTTTTTCTTTGACCAACCTCTTTTCCTCTTTCTTTCACTCTTTGCGGGATGCCTTTTACCATCCTATTTTTCATCGTATCCCGTAGAGGGTCCTTCCAAAGAGTTGGTAGAGGAGGTCCTTCTTCTTCTTCCTCTCTTCCTTTCGTACCTTTTCTCTGAATTTCCCGAGCAGACAAGGTCAGTCATCCCATTATTCGAGCCAGTTTCTACACTGGGTAGAGTCAGTGGCTCGGCCTAAGAGTGCCAGCCAAGTTCGCATCGAGTGATCAGGAATACCAGAATGTTGTACTATTATTATTTCTTTTGATCTGTACTATAATGGCCGTGGCCTATCCGATGTATCAAAGAAGTGTTAATGAAAGGAAAATGGATTATTTTTGCTCTTTATTACTTACATGTGTGTTTTTGAGAGAGGCTCAAAAATGAAACTTACATAAGATTGTTGCATTCCATGTCCAAGGGATAGGTGCTCCTTCCATGGTGGATAGTCGGTACGCCCCTTTTTTGAGTGTCTCGACCACTTGATAGGGGCCTTCCCAGTTAGGGGCCAGCTTACCCACTGCCTCCAGTGGTCAAAAGACTTCGATTTTTCTTAGGACGAAGTCTCTTGACTGGAAGTGTCTATCTCAGACTTTGACATTGTACTACCGAGTGAGGCGCCCCTGGTATTTCGTGGCTCGGATGCTTGCGATCTCTCGAATCTCGCTCGCCAGATCGAGGTTCTCCAGCAATTTCTGCTCGTTCACCTCAGGCGAGAAGTTGGTGACTCGGAGAGAGGGGTTGTTGATCTCCAACGAAATCACGGCTTCCGTGCCATACACCAACTGGAAAGGGGTTTCACCGGTGGCCGTTCTTGGAGTAGTTTGGTGTGACCATAGTACGCTTGGTAATTCATCAATCCAGCTTCCCTTGGCCTTGGTGAGCCTAGTTTTAATGCCTTTTAATATAGTTTTGTTGGCATTTTCGACCAGTCTATTGGCCTGAGGGTGGGCTACCGAGGTGAAGTGGTTACGAATATTTAGGTTGGCATATTTATCTCTACGTCCCTTCAGGTGACGAATACCCCTCTAATTTGGACCGCCTGTTCAGGTCATCGAATCAACAAACCCTTCTCTCCGCCCTCGTGGTTCGCCTTACACAACCTCGGCTTTCATAGCCTACTTTCCAATAACTTCAACTTTCATAGCCTACTTTCCAATAACTTCAGCTTTCATAGCCTGTTTCCTGGGTTCTGACCCACGTGGCATGGTTTCTTGACCTTAACTTCAGTCCATGGACCCGCTCTCCTCATCATGATTGATGAATTTCTCAGCTGGGCTGTACCTGCAGGCCTCGCTCTCTCGTCCCTCTCTCGCGCTGTCTGTGGGTGGGGGGCATTTGTGGACACCAAAATTCTCACCCAGTGTTTACGTGCAGGGGAATAAAGAAGAGAAGAAAAGAGAAGAGAAGAAAAGAAGAAAAGGAAGCCACACTCCAAGTGCCTTACTCGGCACGCCCCCTTGAAGCCCTCAATGGCACACCCAGGCTGGCCTTCAGTGGCACACTCCACTGGGCCTCTGGCCGGCACATTCTATGCCCCCCCTTCGGCGGCACACCTGCGAACGCCTTCAACCACACGCTCGCACTACCCCTCCAGCGGCACACCATAGGGCAGCTCTGCCTAGCGCGCCCTACAGATGGCCTCACCGGCACACCCTGCGGACAGCATCAACGGTGCACCCATGAGGCCCTTCAGTGGCATAGTTGTCTAGCCTTTCAGCAATACACTTTGCCAGCCCTTCAATGGCACACTCCACTGGGCCTCTGCCCGGCACATTCTGTGCCCCCCCTCCTTTGGCGGCACACCTGCGAATGCCTTCAATGGCACTCTCACGCTGCCCCTCCAGCGGCACACCACAGGGCAGCTCCACCCAGCGCACCCTGCAGATGGCCTGACGGGCACACCCTGCGAACAACCTCAACGGTGCACCCATGAGGCCCTTCAGTGACACAGCTGTCTAGCCTTTCAGCGGCACACTTTGCCAGCCCTTCAGTGGCATAGCTATCTAGCCTTTCAGAGGCACACTTTGCCATCCCTCCAGTAGCACAGTTTCTCAGCCTTCTAGCAGCACAGCTTTCTGGCTCTCCATCGGCACACTTTGCCCTCCTCTTCGCCCGGTGCAGCCGGCAAACCAAATCTCACGCCATGACCTACGATCCTTGGCACGCAATGGAGATCATGCAAGGCTAGCTGAGGGGTCGCCCAGGGAAGGAGGCACGCAGGCTACCCCCGGCCACCAAGGATGGGAGAGGTCAAACCCATTTAATGCCTGTCGTTCCCGCCACCGGTGCTCATGCCTAGACGCTCCTGTTGCTAGGGTTATAAAACACCCCCTCTCTGCTGCGAAAAAGAACAGAAAAGGCACACATGCAGAGACCAAGACGGGTGCAAGGGAGAAGAAGAGAAGAAGAAGAAAAGGCCCGCTGCTTCGACCACTGCCCGAGCGAAGCCCCTAAATTTTGTAAATGCACTATTGAAGCTTCTAGAACATAGGTCAAATCTTATGGACTTGATTTTAAGTCCTTTAGACTTATTTAAATAGGCCAAGTCAATTGGTCATTATTTGGGCCTTCATAATGTCTTATTTAAACCAGAAATTCATTTAATATCCCAACTAATTCTTTTAATCTCCAGACAATCTTAGAAAATACCAAAAATACCTTATATACAATTTGGGGTATTACACTTTGTTACAGATGAAGCGTCATATTTTGGTGGGGTGAAAGATTTTTAGGATAGGGGAAGACTCATGATGCACCAGTGTGGGTTATTGGAGTATCGACCCATCATCGTAGCACCAATTGGTTTCTTAAATGTGATTGGGGATGGTGGCATCGTCATGAGCAGTGGTTTCTTATGATAATGGAGGAAGAGGAAAGTGAAGGAACCTCGGAGTTGGTGTATCTTGAATAGTATCGTTATGTGCCGACTCAAATTCTTCATCAAAATTTTCATCATGTGTTGTCTCCAACTCTTCATGGTCATGAAATTCAAACGGATGCCATGGTGGAGGCGTAATGATGGGTGGAGGTGTATAATGTTGCGGAGGATTTTGTGGATGTGAATATGGAGCTGGAGGGTCATATGAATGAATGTGATGAATAGGTGGAGGGCAGATGGCGTCCACTTAATCATTAAAACATGGAAAATCATCGATCTTGCTCACTTGTGTTGTTGATTCCATCTTCGATTCTTCCCTCCTTCCAATCTCTCTCTATCTTGGTTATGTTATTCATGAAAGCGTGAAGGGGATTGACTTGGGGAGGAGGAGGAGGAGGCCGCGGACTTGAAACCCTCTTTAATTATTTCTCTATTTTGGCAATTTTATCAACATGAGCTTGTTGGAGGGGAGTAACTTGAATAACGGAGGGTGGGCCTTGAGACCTTGGAGGAGTGAGTTGATGTGAAGGCCATGGAGGGTTAATTGGTTGACCCATAAAAGGACCCAGTCGGGCCAGAGTGCAAGGAATGTGTGGGCCTTAGGGTCGTGAAGGAGGGTGAGTGGTAGAAGGCAGGTGATGAACCACTTGAGAGGGAGGATGAATAGAAGGAGACAGGTGATGGGCCATCCGAGAGGTAGTGGAAGAAAGAGGAGAGGAGGGAGACAGGTGTTGGGCCACACGAGGAGGAGCGGAAGGAGGATGAGATGAAGAAGTTATGCCCTCAACAATGGCCTTAAGGGCTTGGACTTGTTGAGGGGTGAGATGCAAATCTTGGGAGACATCTTTATCATGTGGAGGAGATAGTTTCTAAGGGTAGTGACTCGCTGTTGATGCGAGGGATTATGAAATTGAGGATTGCCCATGGGGTGGACAAAATCATGAGAACTAGAGTGAAATCTCGTAGAAGTGTTGTGGTGGGAATTGTAGATTTGATGTTTATATGATGTGCTAGGTTGATTTCCAAACATCCTATAAATAGGTAGTGAGGAGGGCCTACCTCGCCTGTCCGGTAATCACCCATCCTCCTGCCCATCATAGGAGATCAACTCTCCAAACCCACTACGTTGTTTGAACGGCCCAGCATGTCTCCTGCCCCGATGCAGGTCTAGCGCAATCATTGTACGTACGGTGGCAGTCACGACGTACAGCTGCTGCTGTACATTAATGACGAACGGCGCTCCAGTCCGATGATAAGACTGGGATGCCACCCTTCCACTCCCCTGTCAGCACAGGCTCACACCCTCTCTGGCGAGTTCTGTCTAATTAATGATCGACGACCCTGCCGCATTAATGGCGAAGCTACATCCTCGACGGAAGACGCCAAGTCAACGACCATACCTCCCTGCCATGTCATGCACGCGAACTGGGTAGTTCACGTCTCGCCCGGCCATGGGAACCCAATGGTCAACTCTCCCGGCAATTGTATAAGTAGGACCCTAGTCCAATAGCTAGGAGGGTGAAAGCGGACTCTTCCCTTGAGCTCACCCGTTCTCTCTCACTCTACATCTTTCTCTCTCGAGTGCTCTCCTCCTATTTCATCGTTGCCTGACTTGAATGTCAGAGGGTTGTCCCCCATTGAAACTCTAAGGACTCCTTCTGACCTTCTGTTGGTGATTGCATGTACTTCTCCTAGTGAGGCTCTCCATCCCGAGCAAACAAATTCTTGGGGGTGTGGATCGAGAAGTGAGAAATCATTTCCCAACTGCTACAGGTAGTATTAAACCAAATCGCATGGCGTTCTTGCCGATGTGATTTATGACTTTTATGAGCAATCTAATTACTTGGAAAGAAAAAAGTTTCCAAGGTAGTATAAGAATTTGGCAAGATGTTAAATTTCTCCCGGCCAATCTTGTCATTTTCTTATCCAATTATAGTTCTAATCGAATCAAATAGAATTAATTTGATTTGGTTTCTGGGGAGGGGAAAATCGCTAGGTCTAGTGCGACCCATTAACATCAGGCTCAATACGGCCCTCATTGGCTAGCCCATAGTCCAAGAAAGTCACCCTTTGAGGCCCACCGGCTCGAACCCCACGCACGTGCATCCAAAACTCCGGAAAACCCGCTAACTGATGAACGTTGGGGTCAGAATCACGGGGAGTTACCTCAACAGGCATCGGGTCTCCCCCACGCCCCAAAGATTCTGCCACAATACTCTTCGAATCCTCATAGAATGGGCGAGTAGGTAGCAGACGATCCCCATGATCAGACAACTCTTTTGTCCACCAACCACGTATAACGCTCCAAGATCCGGATATCGGCAATAACCCGATACCATTCGAATCTTGGACCGTCGCCCACGAGTCGGAGGGCTCAGAAGGGCTAAAAGGTAGGTGTGGTATGTATGAAAATAGGAAATAAAATAGGAACAACAATAATAACAATTAAATAAGCAATCTAACTACAAAGTCGTCAGATATCTAGCCAATCGACTTGCGAGATATCCGCAGAGAAAATCGGTACTTTCCCAACAACTACAAGTACAATGGTCAAATTGCATCAAAGGCGGTAAGGAATAGTCTAGTCAGTATTTACTATTATAAAATCTTTCACACGCAAGAAAAGTCTTTACATAACTAAACTAAAAAAAGAGGAAAGGGAAAAAGCAAAGATACATCAGGCCTCGGGTCCATCCTGAGACTTGGGAATCAAAGGCTCTTCGGCATCGGGTGATCCGCCCCCGGCACCCTCGGTGACGGCCGACCCAGGCACTGACCCCACTGGTGTGGGAACTGCCTTGGTCATGCGCCATCCCGAGATAGCCGGAGTTGGTGATCCCTCGGACGAGGTAGAGTCCCCTCGGCTTCCCTCCTCACTTGACGCTGAGCCAGAAGATTCAGAAGACCCTGAATCTGAGTCTTAGCACTGCCCGGACGGGAAGATGACCGCCCCTGGCGCCTGCTCCTCCGCCCAAAAGCTGGCTCGACGATAGCCTTGGGCAAACCCCTTTCGGACGCCTCGATGGAAGCCTGACTGGTAATAAGGGAAGGCAGCCTTTCAGAGATCGGTCTGGTAGTCCTCTGAGCTTTTGTACCGCTCGAGCGCCTCCACCCCGGTCAACTCCGCCCTACTAGCAAGCTCGGCTGACCTCTTCTCCGCCTCGGCCAGCACAGCCCCAACCTCCGCTCGAAGTCACTCGGCCCCCGCGGCTCGATCCTCAAGCTCCGTACGCTCGGCCTCCCATTGCCCATCACGCTCAATCTGAGTCACGCACTCCTGCTCTAGCAGTCTACTCTTCAACTCGAGCAAACTATGGGCCTCAGCCAACTGCTCAGCTGATGCCTGAGCCTCCGCCTGGCTCAACTTTGCCCGTTCCCGAAGCAAGGTGATCTCCCGCCAAAGCTCCTGAAGATCGGCAATGAGTCGAGCGACCTTCCGATCGGATGTGCTGAAGGCCCAAGCAAGATTCGATCCCTCCGTCTCCACCCGAGTGTAGGCGTCGACTATGTCGGCCCCCATCTGGGCCAGAAACAAACCGCCCTCCATGATCATCTTGAGGACCACGGACGGAGGATTCTGCCTATCTCCTCCTCACACCACACCCGAGGCTATGCTACGACATCTCTAATACAGGGAACCCCAGATGCCAGGAGGAGGGCTAGTCCTCTCTGGAGCAGCCGGAATGGGGGCTCCCCCTCCGAGTGATACTCCCTCGGGAGCCCCATCGGTTGGCTCGGACTGGGCCACCCCGTCCCGTGTCTCTCCTGCCTGTTGACAGATAAAATATGTGCAAGAGCAAAGATGAGACCAAAGAGAAGATTAAGCCAGAAATGAAGATCCCAGGGACTCTTACGAAGCCAGAATTGAAGAAGAGCCATCACTACCAACACTTTTACCCGGTTGAAGCCCTTTCTGGCGAAGCTGATGTCCGATATTGCCGTCTTTTCGATGGCATTACTGATTAAAACCAGGTCAACCCCCGCCCAGTCAATTGACTGATGAGACCAGCCTTCTGAAGGTTCCGACAGATATCGAAGATCAATAGATGTCATAACAAATGTAACAGTCTACAAAGATGATGAGGCAATGCAAGTTATTTAGCACAAATGACCCTAAAAGTCCTAAATGGGCCAATGAGCATGGCGCCGAAACCCCTTTAATAAAGCCCAAGATGGCTATATAGTGTGCGTCGGGAAGCCTCCTCCACCTGCTTGAGGCGCGCCGGGAACTTGAAGCGTGCCGGGAAGTGCCCTCCGAGAAGAGAAGGGATGGGGCCTATAAAACCCATTCCCTCCGCTGAGAACAAAAGAAAAGGAGAGACATCAGATATCAGACAGAAGAGACACAAGAAGAGATAAGAGAAGAGACGAAGAGAGAGCAGAGAAGAGAACAGAAGAGAGAAGAGAGTCCACTCTGAAGATTCGAGCGCTGTGAGAAGAGGAAGAGAAGGTTGGTGTAAAAGGGGGAGGGAGAGGAGTCAATGCTCCACCCTCCCCCGTCCTCGTTTCCCTTCATTTCTCTGCTGTATATTAAGTTCTGATCCTTCTTCTTCCTCTCGTTTGAGAGCAATGGGTCGTCTCCTGTTTCTCTTGGTTTGACGATGCACTCAATTCTGTAAAGAGTGAATTATATTCCCTTTTTTTTTCCTGTTACGGAGCAAAGCATAGATGGTGTTTCTTGTACCTTTCTAATAAATCATTTGCGTCTAATCTCTGTTTCGCTGTCGGAGGTGGTGAATGATCTGAGAGATGGGTGGAAGTGTAGCTTCGAATGTGTGTTACTTGAAGCGCCATTCGCCATTACCGCTGCTTTCTTGCCTTTTATCGAAATGATGTTGAATCTGGTCACTCCAATCCGTGGGGTATGGGGGTTTGGGAGTGGCTGGGATGCCGTGATTCCAGGATTCCATGCTACTGTCGAGTCTACTCTCCGAGTTTCACCGATATATTAGAAGATTCATAATCGTCCTGGGACCCAAGATAGGCCATCTTGTGGTGTCCAATTCGATCTGTGATACATATGCATTGCCACCGGCTATTACTGATTCTAGTCCCCAGGGACCCTATAAGCGTGGAGATTCAAATCCCCTCTATGATCCCTTGAGTAAGAAACCTCGTGATGTTATTCTATCTTGAAAGCCTTCAGATTAGAACCTCCTCGCCCTCTCAAATTTCCTTGATTTGAATCCAAACCCTCCTCAATTCCAGAACAGAGCTCCGTAGAACCCTGGAAACCCTGGAGCCCTTACCTTCTCGGCACAAACCAGCCTCGGTGCGGTGAACAGCCCTCGGCGCGATGGTTCGCACGCCGAGATCCTGGGCGCGCCGAAATCCCCCTTCCTTTTCCCGCCAATTGGCCAGGCCGAGAAGCCCCAAGACCGCGCCGATATCCTATCCACCACTCAGCCCGCCGAGAAACCCCCTATGTGTCATTCTAATCTTTGACTACCCCATCACACCTGCATACAGGGGTAACCAGGGATCTTCATCCAAACCCCAGGGAACAAATTAATGGGGAATAGTCTCCCCTACATTCCATGTCCCAATTTGGACTCATTTATGACCCTCAAACCTAAGGAGCTCTACCACTGCATAAGCTCTAATGGTCTCTGAGGGAATATCAATCGATGCCATGGGCATGTACAGTATACGAGGGTTTAGTGCTCCTCTCTTTCGGCTTTCATCTCGGCACTCCATGGATGATAGTCTATTCCTCCCCGGGCATGATCTGAAATAAGGGGAGATGCTGCCAAAATCTGGTTTAATGATGTTAACCCCGATAAGCCAAGAGAACGTCATCGATACGTACCACCTTTGGCGCTATCCCTTCGGGGGAAAACGAATGCTTTGGGACTTCCACTCAAATACAGATGTCGAGGGGGAGCACCCTGATGATTGTTTAGATTCCGTCTCACCACTGCGTGGATGGTCTCCTATTCTTACTTGGCATGACTTAAAGCCAAGGAGAATATGCCGCCGGATCTAATCTGTGCATTCGAATAAGCTCGCTACTTACTTGTTAATTCATTCCTATGTAATCATGAATGCGCACGTTAGTACTTTTAGTTGCCTCCTGAGACCTCCTGTCTTCGGCGTTTAATCAAGGGTTGTCCTTCTTAGGAAGGGCGTAATTAACGTCGTAACATTTATGGTATGGCGGACTTCTGGTCCTAACCCGAACCCTATAATCGACTGACCAAGTCAGATCGAGCGCATAACGAATTGTCACGACAGTGACTGGTACGCCTAATTAATAAACTAAATAAATAAATATAAATAAAAGGAAGAACATGGGGGTTTGGCATCCCCCAGAAGGGAGAAACGCACAGTCGCACTGCACAATTTTTGTTCTAACCATTACTTAACCCTAATTAGGGCTAGCACAAGACTATTTATAATATTGGAAAATTACAGAGACATCCAAAGAAATAACAGAAATACATATTAATCCCAACAAGACAACTCTAAATAAAACAAACCTGAAATAATAATTCTGACCCAACTAAGTCTAAAATAATCCAAAAAATACTTGAAAAATATGAAATAACTACTCTAATCTCAAAATTACATCTTTAATTAACAAATCATCATGTCGAGGTGAAAATATGCCGATATCCTGTCGGATCCGATTCTACTCCTGCATTAATCTCCCCTTGTTCAAAAAAATTCGACCTCGAATTCTGAAGTGATGAAGGAGCACTGAAGTGAAGATAAGAGCATCTTGCGCATGCAACATCAATAAATTCATGGGAATCTTCAAATCAATAAATTGGCGGCGACGCTGAGTCGATGCCTCAACACCGTATCACATCAAATCAAAGTCATTCTGAGCCATGCAAAATTTCATATCAACACCAACAAGAGAATATGAACCATGTGGACCTGTGGTGACTGAAGATGAATATAACTCAAACAAGATCTCTGAATGAATATCAAATGATGGGTGCCACTCTAGTAGATCACATGCAGAATGAAATGTAAGAGTCATAGCTGAAGATGGCTCACGTGCAGAAGACACCTCAAATATCTGATGATCCCATGAATCAAGAATCGGCTTCTGAAAGGAATTCACGTCAGAATGAAAATGACCATCTTCAATATCTGATGATCCCATGAATCAAGAATCGACTTCTGAAAGGAATTCACGTCGGAATGAAAATGACCATCTTCAAATGGAGATTCACAAATCATAGCCAATGCAGACGGTAAGAATAGATCATGATCCCAAGCATCAATAATTTGTAAGACTGCATCCTGACCACTGGTGACCTCTGATTGGGCATCAAGTGCTGCTAGTGGAAGCTGCTCTAATAATAGATGGGAATTCATATCAATAAGCTGAGGGGTGACTTCAACTTCTGGTGATTCTTGCTGAAGAACTAGAGATGTGGCTGAGTCATCAACCTCTTTTGTCAATTGAGGTTCTGATGTGGTTGACACAATCAGATCCATAGTTATCTTTGAATTAACTGATTTACTGACCTTCTGTTGTCCTAGTCTTCTCATTTATGGACTTTATCAAAGCGAAGTCTACATCTTCTCCCAAAATGAAGAGCTTTCAGTATGTATCCTTCAGGATGAGAACAATCTCACATGTCACCACGTTTTTGCAACCAACATTTGCCCACAATTACCCAAGCATCATCAACATAATTTATTTTTTCAAAATCACAAGAAAATTACATAATAATCTGATCAGTTGATGTAATCTCAATGTCATTAGTTTGGGACAACTATGGAATTTTTTGTTTAATTCTGAAGGGTAATGCACTGACTTGATCTGTTCTTGCTATGACTAGTTAGATTCATTATTATAAAAGAGGTCTCTAACTCTTTTTCAGTTCTCACCCACATTACTCTACCTTTTATCACCGTTAAACCTGAACTCGGTCAAGTTTGTATGTGCTGATTCCTATACTTAAACAAGTTGCCAACGACCAATTTTCTATCGCGATATTGAGACCAGCGCCCAGATACTGGACGCTATTTACTGAAACGTGGCTGCGCCATGGGTGCTATTTAAACCAGAACCAAATGATGTGTTAAAAGGTTATAAAAATTCTAGGATTTGTTTACATTAAAACTAGAACATGAATTTAAAAGTAATGGCTAGGTCACAGTCGCGATTCAATAAATAGTGGCTATACCCCAGGCACTATTTAAGAAATTGCGATAATGACCCAGGCACCATTTTCTGTCATATGAGTTTTTCCGTTGGTTTCATGTACGTCCCAGGCACTATATTCCATCCGTAAGTATAGTCTCACGTTTCTCAGTGATTTATCGATTACCCCACATCTTTCTCAATGACATACGAGCCCTTCGTTGGACATTCCGTTCCTTCGGACTGGTGAGTTAGTCATAGAGATCTTCGTAAGTCTCCTTGATGCCTTGGATTCCCTAAAGGCCGATTGAGATGGTTGTACCATAAAACCTATGACACTATCTAATTACCATGTCACTCTAAAGAAATATGGTATACTGGCCCTCATGACATGCTATGTGAATGTCATGAGAATATTCTTCAATTAATGGAATGGAAAATCATACCATTTATATTTCGTAATAATTATGTGCCGTACTTATGGACACTAATTCTATCTACCATATTCTGTGCAAGAACGAGTGACCATTTCTATATGAGCGCTCCTTCTTAGTGTCATGGCACCAAATTAAGGAGCCGATTCCACCTAGTTTTATCGTTAATCGTGATTATACCGTTATTATCATCCTTACATATCATGATCAATCCTTGAAATTCTATTCTCTATGATCTACCTTAAAGTTCCTACAAACTTGGTTCTTTTGGGATTCTATATTGGCTATAACTTTAGTGGATGTCGAAAAATACATGATCAATGCTTGTGCATATAGGGCCCGATTTGGTCCTAGGAGGAGTACCCGAAAGTACTAGTACCTGTGGGAGTTATAATGATCACGGTGTGACATTGCACTGAAGTGCTTGTCATTCTAGTTAAATGGCATTCCATAATCTCGTGCTTGACTCGACTTGACATGACATGACTCGCGTGACCCGAAAAGGATATTTTATTTACTTGCTTGAATCGTGATAGCCAATTCTCGACATGACATGATGATTGTACTCTCTTGAATATCTTGATAATTATTGACATGAGTTCTTGAAAGACATGCTAGATCACTCAACTATCTTTTGGATATACACGAAAACGTAGGGTGGGCGAAACACTCAGTAAGATTTATATCTCTATACCAAACAATTTTAAGTAATTAGTATTTTAGATAAAGTTGTTGTGTTATGCTGAGAATGAAACTAAAACATGGAACATGAATAAGAGAGAGAGTAAAGAAACACAAGTAATTGGAGTTACAAGTAGACAAGATATCAAGAGAGAAATTCAAGTAGAGAATGATCATGTAGCAAGTAATATCATGGAATTGATCATTTCACGTAAGCATGTACATGTTAAGTATTTCATGTAATTCAAGTACTTTCAAGTATTCAACCAAGTCAACTATTTTACGAATTGTGAAATGTCATAAACGAATCTTGCACGCATGTTTCGGTGCAATGTCACACCAAGTCAATAATAGCTCTCATAGGTACAAGTACTTTCGGACGCTCCTCCCAAGACTAGATCGGACCTCATTAACGCCAGGCATTGGGGTTATAGATCAAAGATTCCAAGTATATTTAGACGTTCACATAATATGTATGGCCAATGAATTTCAAAGTGTAAAGACAAGAAAATGGCTCCTAGCACTCGTACCACCTTCTCTATTTGTTTGTCGAGGAGGATCATCTGGCACTCGTGGAAGTTTACAAACACCAAAAAGAAGGGCGTCAGAAGGAGTCCCGAGCATTACCTTAAGGGACAACCCTCTGATGCTTAAGTCAGCGGTCGGGAGATAGAGATGTAGAAAGGAGAGTTAGAGAGAGAGAGTCGAGAGGTCTTGGAGCAAGCTTGGAGAGTCGGACTGTCTCTCGGGAAGTGCTCGCCGTGACCAGCGAGTGTTCAGAGAGTGCTAGCTGGGCGGTAAGGGTGCTCGGAGGACTGTCAGTGCTTGGCGGGAGACCTTCTCTCTGCACAACAAGTAGCCTCTCTTTGTTGTTGCTTGGAGTGGGGTATGTGCTTTCTTGGTCAGAAATCCCCCTGTGTCCATCAAGACCCCCCGTCTTCGGTGTCTTTCGTCGGGGTCCCTTTTATAGGGAGTTGTCCTAGTGGCGATGACCGATCCCTTAGCAGGGAAGGGCGTGCAAAATGGAGTAACACTTCTCGTGATTGGGGGGGGGGAGTTTCCTGTTGAGGGGCTATTACCTCGGAGTTGGTTGATTCCCTGGCGAGTCTTACGACGCCTGTGGGACATGCTCGCCCTTAGTGCGGTAGGAACCATCGTCGTGGTAGCCCTTGGGCTATTAACTCGCACTAATTCCTTATCCGATTGACTCCGCTAAGTGCATAGATTTTCTTCGTCTTCTGGAAGTGCAAGTTAAGTGTTCAACTGTGTGCTTCATTAAAGCATTTCTCAGTTCAGTCTATCAGAAGCTTAGTCTGTCCGATCCTCTAACTGATTACCAGAGAACAGTTAAGATGGTTATGTTTCATGTGAGTTAAATTCCGCTACATGGTCTAGTTATTCTAGAGTTCAGAAGGTCCAGTTTGCATAGTCTATAGCATTAGCTTCCGTTGTGTTTTGAACTTGGTGTGATTTGTGTTTTTAAGCACAATATTTTGTAACGGATCTATTCACCCCCCCTCTAGATCTCATCCTTACAACTAACAAATCGGGACCCACAATTTCTCAGAGATCACTTCTCATGGACCATGATCTCACCGAGGACACAACTTCCAGCACAAGTTGGGTACCAAGCTTCCGACTCTGACCATTACGTTCTCATCCTCCATCAGGTGACTTCCTCAGCAACCCCATCTGGGTCTAGCACCAAACACCTGACATGTCTTCCAACGCATGAACAAGGTACTCATGCGGCAACCTACCATCACATTTCCCCAACTCTCCATCCTGCCAGTGTCACAAAGCACCATGCCTCAAGCATCAGCACTGCATTCGACATGGCTCACATAGCCAAAGACAATCTCACTCTGAGGAACCAATCCTCCAATGCTCTACTCATCCTTGGAAATTCACCCATAGCATCCAACACTATGATCCAGGACCTGTGGGTCATGGGCCCACTAGGCTTCCACTATGCACTTTGATCCACGTGCACAACCATCACAGATGGCTCTGGATCTATCATCTTGATAATCCACAACTCGACTGAGTACTCCAAAAATTGGGTGAGGGAAACCTCCATTACCCAAAATCCAGAGAACATACTCTCTCTCTCCTATTCTGGCAATCCTCCTGTAACTCCATAGGCTCTGATCCATAATACATTGGGAATCACAATGACAGCCACGAATCTTCACAAACACCGCCTGTAGGCCCCAGTAGTCGAGCGGACAAGAAGGGGAGGTTGAATTGTCCCCCATGCGATATGGCAAATTTAAAGACTAACTAAGCGGAATTAACAATTTTAACGAGATTGATGTAGGTAAACCAAACGGAGTCAATTAAGTTCACTCAATCTCGCCGAGCTCACTCAAACATTCAAATAATTTAAGCAATGAACCACACAATCACAAAGCAAACCACAAGACAAGACACTTTTTAAGGTGGTTCTAGACCACGACGGACTCCCAACATCCACCCATTGTCAAACCGATAAGGCTTCACTCGGGGATAACTCCCCAACACAGAGCCGAGCTCCAAGACAAACACGGGATGATGCCTTCACACACAGGGACGCGCTCCAGCACACATACGTAGAGTAAACCCTACAAACACGGAGATAGAGTCTTCAACATGATCCTACAATGGATCAGAAACACACTCACACATGCTGCAACAGTCGCAGCACAAGTCACACACAACCGTACGCAGACAGTCAAACCACACGCTACATAGATGCAACAACCAAGACATGACCGTACACAGATAGTCCACACACACTATCTCCAAGATTAGAAAAATCAAGACAAATATTCAAAAAATCTCAAACCAAAGTATAAACCATGACAAACATCACAAATGAGAGGAAAGAAGAGAAGCAGGTTCTACTGGTATGAGTGTAGATGATTATGGGGGCTTGTGTACTAGACATCTTCCCCACCGATCGCAAGCTATCGGTGTTTATTTTACATCGGGTGAAACTCAAACACCTTTGTTTCCTCTGCCAAAGAGGAGAGTCAGGGACCCTAAGAGCCATGACATCGGGAGGGCTTAGTCCATGCAACAATGAAAAAGTAACAACAACACAGTAGGGATAACTGGGGGCAGAGAGACTGGTTCTAGTGTGGACAATAGAGATGATATGCACTCTGGGTTTATGAGAATGATGTATTGGCTCGGACAGAGGAGCAGCGGATACTGGCTCGGCAGGGAGTGATCAGGTTTTGGTTCAGGCGCAGAGCAGCTGACGCTAGCTGACCCGGCAAGGAGTAGGCATGTCCTGGCTTAGGTATAGGGTCTATCCGGTTGGAGGAGTTAGGACCAGACTGGGAGACAGATAATGATCTGCTGGACCAAGTGGAGATGGGGAGTTGGAGAGGATGGGGGTCAATTCCCTGACTGGCTTTTAGAACTATATACCATGGAAGTCATTTATACAGGGTGTGAAAGCCTGATTACAAATGTGTGCAAGTCACAAAACAATTCCATCGTTTGTGATGTCCCCGGGTCATTGCGTTATTGTGTGGATATTTCTGCATTTATACATAGTGTCTGTCAAAGGACTTGTGACTCGACAAGATTTCGCTCGAAGGGTGTCATGATATATTCCCAACACGAAACATCGTCGAGATCAGAGCAGTTGGGGTGCCATGGGCACCACTGTGCTATAATGGTTGGGCACTATTAAGACAGGGGTGACAGGGTGGCGCAAACACCACTGTGACTGGAATAGTCGGGCACTGTTGAGATAGGGGTGACCGAGCGTTGTTAAGACTGGAGCGGTAGGATGGCGTGAGTATCTCCATGACTGGAGTGACCAAGAGCCGTTAAGCTTGGACCAGCCAACTGTCATGGGGTAGTCAAGGTCAAATGCATTACTGTGACTGGGGAGACCAGGCACTATTGAAATTGGGAGAGTTAAGTACCCTGGACACCGCTGCTGGAACGATCAGGTGTCATGAATATCGTCGTGATTGGGGTGGCTGAGCACTGCTGGGGCTGAACTAGCAGGGCGTCATTTGGACTAGGCAGTCGGGTGCTGGGGCACCATTGTAATTGGAGTGGCTGGGCAGTCGGGTGCCGAGTGGCACGAACACCACTGTGACTGCGGGGCTAGGCATCGTGAGACCTTGGTGTTGACACCCGTTTTCAGCCTACAAGTTGACTTATTTCTCTTATTCATCTTCCGTGATGTCCTAAATTAACCATTATTTTAGAGCCTTCTTTGATCCTATCTCGATCCCATTATTTCTTGACCATTTTTCAAGTCCATTGAGCGTTGGAAGGTTTTATCTTCAATTTTTCAACTTTTGGGCCCATTATAAGATAAATCAGGCTATTTATCTGAAAACAAACCGAATCAGCCTATGTAGGACTCTTAATAGGAAAATGGTCCACCGATAGACTGCCTACCCATTAAACGGTCTGCCTAGAGACCGTCCCACAGGTGTCGGTGGAAAGTAGTAAAAATGAGATAAATAACTAATTATCCAAAGAACAGACCGATTTAGGGCTCTGGCTCTGAAAAATGGCCATTTGATGAACCGTCGCTCCCATAAAATGGTCTAATGCTAGACCGCAAATAAGGGTGTCTGTGGAAAATCAAAGAAATAAGATAAATATCCATTTTGTCCAGAGGCTAAGCCATTGTAGGACTCTAAGCCATAAAACGGTCTTCCAACTGATCACCCACCGTACTGAATGGTCTATCGCTAGACCGCGTTTTAGGCGGGCGATGGAAATCAATAACCATGGAATAAATGAGCCCACCTATCCCAAAAGACCAAGTGAAACCAAGGCCCATTAAGCCCAAAATTCAAGAGCAGGCCTAGCCAAGGAGGAAGTACCTATAAAATAAGCCCAAAAGGAATGCCTAAAAATGGCCCAATAAGTAATGGACAACTTGAGACATCAAGAACAAAGGTAAGAAAATGACTCAACTCATAGGCAAAAAATAGATGTCAACAATATAGAGCACTGTAAGATGTTCATGAACATAGGTCATTAAACTCCCTACATAGTTTTCATTAATTATGCTGCATGTAGACAAGGGGAGTCAGACAAGGCAATTTTATGTGTCATGCATATGTCTCTAAATCAATTAAAATACCCTACATAGTCTTCATGTCATGTTTGAATGCATCTTGAGAAGGGAAGTCCATGCATTTCATCATTCAATAATGTGCATTTGTTTACTGTCATGCATCTACTGATCTCAAAATTGATTGCATATCATTCATGTTGAAAATGCAAAAAGTGTTGCTTGACATGCAATGCACATTCAAAGGAGAAATTCTTGCATTTTGAAGATTGTTTATGTGCATTAGGTTGTTCATATGCATAATAAAGTTTGATCATTGTCTGCATTCATGCATGTCACTTATTGATTCACATATATCTCTCTGGATAGCTCATGCATACATTTTGGGGGAGCATATGCTAGCTTCTAGCAATGGTTATTGAATATCTAGTTCATTATTCCATTACTGCCTTGTTTGGTCGACCAGATTCCTTATTTCGGTAAACCCATGATTCAATCTTCAGCTTGAGCTGTTATCTTGGCTATGATCCTTATTGATTAACACTCTGTGCTGCATGTGAAGTGGAATTCATCCCAGTTCCTTAAAATCTGTATTTGAACTCAGGTCTCCTCAGCTGTCCTGATCTTTATGCTTTTACCTATTTTCAGCTATTCTGAATTTCACTTATGTCTATTTTGAAATCTTCTGAGTACATCAGTTTCATGGCTTTGGAATCGATTGTCTGCTACCCACCCTTGGAGATAGACAAGTTTCATGGAAGGAGTTCGAGGAACTCTTTAATGGTAAATATTTTTCTGATAGAGTACAAGAGAAGAAAGTGGTAGAATTTGCCACCTTAAAGTAGTGAAATCTTTCTGTAGCCGAGTATGAAGCTCAATTTTCTAGGCTATCTCGTTATGCCACTCACTTGATATCGACGGAGAAGATGAAGGCCAAGCATTTTCTCAACGGGCTGAAGTTACAATATATCAACCAGCTAGCACCAATGGAAATTCAGACTTATGCCGAAATGGTAAGGAAGGCTCAAGTCCTGGAAGACACTTTAGAGATGACAGAGAGAATCTGTGGAAAGAGTGCTAAGAAGGAACAACCTACTGGTTCCGGGAGTATCAAACTCGGTAATGGCAAGAAGAGGCCCAATGGGGGGTCTGGTTCATGGAAGGGCAAGATGCCGAAGAGTCAGGACAAGAAGCCTAGCCCGACTGTACCATTTAAGGGTGTGTGCAAGTATTGTGACCATCCCGGTCATAAGATGGAGGAGTGCTGGCGCAAGGTGGGTGCCTGTCAGCGTTATGGTAGTAGGGGCCACCGTATTCCTAAGTGTCCCCTCTTGTCAGATCAAGCTGCACCGACGAAGTCGCAAGGAAATAAGAAGCAGTAGGGCAAGCTCCAAGCCCTTCAAGAAGATGATGCAGGAACCACTGAGGATGGTGGACATGTGGAAGGTACTCTTATTATACATGATAAGCCAGCATTCGTTCTTTTTGATACCGGAGTAACTTATTCTTTCGTTTCTCAGAAATTTGCTAAGTCTTTAGCTGTGAAGCCAGTTTTGATGAATTCTCTGTTAGAGATTTCAACCCCTATTGGTTCCAGTTCAGCAATTAAGTATTTTTATCCTTCTAATAAGGTTATGATTAATGAACAGAACTTACCAGCTGATTTAGTTTGTATGGATATGAAGGATTATGATGTAATCCTAGGAGCGGATTGGTTGGCTAAGCATGAAGCCAATGTTCATTATAGTTCTAGCTCTGCGTCTTTTTCTAGATACCCTGAACTCTCTTTTATAGGGGTTAGGCACCATAGGTCTGTGCTACTTATTTTGGCCCTTGATGCTGATAAGTTGATGTGGAGAGGATGTCAGACTTTTCTAGCCTTTGTTTATGTGACCCCTGAGAAGAAGATTGAGATAAGGGACATTCTTGTCGTTCGAGATTTTTTAGATGCCTTTCCGGAGGAATTACCATGACTACCACCTGAGAGCGAGGTTATCTTTTCTATCGACTTAACTCCTGGCGCATCCCCTATTTCTAAAGCTCCTTATCGTATGTCTCCTGCGGAGCTGAGGGAATTAAAGTAACAGTTAATGGAATTACTTGAGAAGAGGTTCATTCGTCCAAGTACATCCCCGTGGGGAGTCCCAGTATTATTCGTCCGGAAGAAGGTGTTGTACATATCATCTCTTGATCTCTGCCTCCAGTATATCTCCTCCCTAGAGAGGACCTCATTAAACTGGACTCTCAAAGAGTCTCTGAGACACCTGTCAGAATCATTCATAAGATCTTTCTCCTCCAAGCAATCAATGTCCTCAATTTGTTGAAGAATTCTATCCTTCACGGCCCTCTCAGGGAGAGTTCTACCAACTCCCCAAACTCGAAGAACATGAGTTGTATGCCTCAACCTTCTCACCAAAATAGCCATAGTAGAGGTGTCCGCTCCCTGTGCATTCCAAGCACTAAAGATGGTCTCCAAAAATCCGCATCTCTAAACCAGAAATACTCAAGCCTGAAACTATAGCTCCTATCATGCACTCGGCTGGTATTCAGAAGGATTAGTTTATGGTCCGAAACAGACCTAGTCGGAGGAAGCACCTACACATGAGGAAAGTGGTCCTTCCAGTCAATAGAAATCCGGGACCTGTTCAGCCTAGAGCAAGAAACATTGGCTCGTAGGCTGGATCAAGTGAAATGACCATGAGCCATTCCGATGTCCATTAGAACAACCTCCTGGATGAAGCCAGTGAACTCCTGCATCTCTCTCGAGTGCCTACCATCCCCCATTTGCTTCTATGAAGTAGCCACTGCATTGAAGTCCCTTCCAACTCATTAAGACCGGCAAGAAGAGGTGCTGACGAATCAAGTCGTCCCACAGGAGCCGCTTCTCTTCCTTGATTGGAGTCCATACACCTTAGTGAAGTCCCTGGAGAAGCCACGTCTAACATTTCTGAAGTGAAGAGAGATGGCCCATCTACTAAGCTGCCTGTCCTACACCACCTCCTCCACCTCAAAAGGTTTTCAGTGGATCAAAATTCCTCATATCTGCCCACAGTCGGGGTAGCAGCCCCTGATGACAGCCTATCACCTCCGATCTCCATCATAAGGTGCTCACCATCCCCCTCACACTTGGTCTCTTGGATGTAGAGAATATTAATTTTACATCTTCTGATCCACTCTCTTCTTCTCCACCCCTAACCTCTTCACATTCCAAGAGGCAATCCTCATTAAGAATTAGGAATGTTCCTCTCCTCCCCTTCCTCTTCACCCACCTCTTCCCCCTCACCTGAGATCTCTCTCCAACCCAACCCCCCTGATACTAGAACCCCATCTCTTGCCAAGTTTAGAAAAGGCATCCTTTAAGTCTTTTTCTACTGCCGAAAAGGAGATGTCCACCTTCTCCCCCACCTCTGTCACATGGTTAGTTGAAATTTTCTCCAATTCCTTTAGCATCTCCCTCACCTCCCCCCTCCGCAAAGTCCTTTCGCCTCTCGATATCTCCCCCTCAGAGTGAGGGCCTACCTCGAGCTCTATGTTATCAAAAGTGCACTTAGGCGGTTTTTGAGGTGAGGTGGTCCCAAACTGTCTTACTTTCACCTCAAACGTCTCACTCCCAGGAGATCTTGATTGACTTACGCTTTATCTTGACGTTTCAGCCACTCAGACGACCGTTTGTATTCTCGAAATGCTCCGGTTACAATGCATTGCCTCCGCGGTGTTTTATTTGAAGTCTCTGATCCCTGGTTTAGGACTTCGGATGATTTTTAGCACATGCTGAATCTGTGTCTGAACTCTCAGGTTTTCTCTTGATTTGGGCTTCGGCATAGCCGGTTGGAGAACTATGGCCACATCTTCTACTTGAGGGGATTCCGTACCGGGTAGCGAACCACCAAGCACGTTATCGTCCCGATCGAGCGAGGTGTGGGGTTTATTCGGTACTTCCATCTCTGACTTGCTCTCCCGAGTGCCGAGACGTACGTACCACTTAGCAAATTTTGTCATCCACAGTCCTCTTCGTGGACTCTTTATAGCATGAGGACTCTTGATCTCCCCTCTTTATAGCACGAGGACTTTTGATCTCCCTTATATCCTTGACCTCCCTGCTCTTGAAGGTCACGTAATGGTCGCACGGATAAGCTTTCATCAGTCGGTCCGAGCATGGGGCCCTAGCTCAGGGGGGGCTCCCGAGCGATAGGTGTACGGCTCGGACGGGGTGTGTTAGGTTCCCGAAGGGACGTTCTCGATTGATCTGACACTCAGACTTTCGAACCCACAGGTCACCTAGGAAGCACTTGATCTGAGTGGGTTATTGGGCTTGAAGCAAGTGGGCCCCAGGGGGGGCTGTCACTCTAAGGAGCCGGGCCTCGTTTGGCCTGGCGGGATCTCGTTTGGCCGCTCTCTCTGGGCGGTAGAATTCTCCCTCTCCACTTGTCCCACTCCTACTCCCGAGCCAAGATTGGGCTCGGTCGAGTAGTGTTTGGGGAAGACGTTGGTGGCTTGAGTCGGATGTGAAATTTTCCTTGGCAGGGGCCGCTCAATGCGGCTGTCCTGGGGATACGTTTGTAATGATGATACTTCTTACGAATTGACGTGTGGAGGCCCTTTGTTTGGAGACTGGAACGTCGCGCCGCTTCCCGCTGGGGGTTATAAGCATAACACGTGTTTGCGTTCTAAACTTCCATTGCTTGGGTTTTTTTTCTCCATCACTATTGCATTTGTGAGGGGTTCATGCACCGTGAGGGCAGTCCGGAGGAGCGAAGAGTTACAGCGGCCTTCACGGAGCTCCCAAAGGTTACGGCGGTGGCGATCCGTCAACTTTTGCTCCCTCCTGAATCATCAGGCTCAATGCTTTTCTCCTCTTCCTCCAGTTCTTCTGGTTATTCCATGTTGGATCAACATCCCGAGGTCGAGGGGTAGGAGATTTGACTTCTACTTCTCAGCCACCTTTGACCACCGGTGTAAGGCCCGTTCTTTAACGGATCTTTTCTGATTTTAAAAGATATTTTATTCCACAAATTTAAAGGGGTTTTTATGGCTTTTAATGGGCATTCTCTAAGTGGTAAATTAAATTACTAAAGCTTTTATGTCTTCTCCGAACTGGGCGAGCTTGGTCTCAACAATCCGCTCGATCATCTGGCACTGTGCCATGAGATTCTCTGGCACCAACATGTTGCATGGCCATGGTTGAGCCTCGGCCAAGGGCATGCCGAACCCAATAATTGTAGGGGTTCGGGCAGCTGCCGCTGAGGCGTTAGCACCATTTTGCCCATCTGGCGGGGCCAGAGCTTCCATTGAGGGCCCAGTGGGCGACTGAGGATGAAGGTCACGTTCCTGAAGCAAATCTTACAGGAGGGCCTTCAAGTGTTGGTTCTCCTTAATGAGGGTCTCAAGGGTCACCTCTTGGACTTCACTGGCAGGAGGATCATTGTTGATCGGCTTCGCATTGACAGGGGTGGCACGCTCCTCAGTGGGAATTTCTTCCACTCGTGTGGACACCTGAGGTCCGGCAGAAGTGCCGATGTGGCCGACTGGAGCCGGCGGTGGAGGCGGATGACGAGGCCTCCTAGGTGAGATATGGGTTGGTTCAGATCGTCAGTCTGAATCTCAGGTTGGTGTCCGGTGGTATAACATGCAAACACCCTGACGGCGTCGTTGAGGAGCCAGACCGTCTGCCTTTTCTGGGAAGGCCTCTTAGGGCGGACGGGCATCCCCAGTCTATCAAAGACTGAGGGATGTTGTAGAGGAGTCTCCATTGTGGCATTTGCCTGAGGAGGACTCAGGGCTGAATATTGGTGGGGCCCAGAACGAGCCCGTCCCTGTTTTCGCCTATCTGAGCAAGAGGCGATGAGGGACAGGACGCCGTCAGATGATGCGGCTACAGGTTTAGTTGCTCCTTACTTGGCGCGGTGCCTTAATGCCCGAAAGGGATTATTGAGGCGCGCCTCCCAGACAGCTTGAGATTCCTCTGGGGTAACCCAGATCCTTCTCAAGTAAGATTGTTGGTCTGCCTGATCCTTACTCCTCCGATGAGACTTGGGAGCCTGGATGCTGAACCGGCGTTGGTGCTTTTGGGTCATTGCCGAAGCGTTCACCTGCTTACGTTCTACCTTGTCTTCCCACGTTCGACGCAGGAGGCTAAAGCGGTTGGTGGTAGGGATCATCGGGATGACCCATTCTGGGGCATCCATGAGAATCCATAAGTCCTCAACAAGAACTATCTTGCCAGAGTTGTTGGTGACAGCAGTGGGTCGCTTGCCTTTGCGGCTATGATGATGCTTCTTCTGGGGAGCCGAAGACGATTCTGCTCCAAGATGGTAGGTTGAGAAAACCCAGCCTACGAGTGCTAGCGGCACAAGGCCATTCATTGGGAATACCGGGATGGTGCACTAAGACGCGAGGTCCGTAGTGAAGGTCGGTGGCCGAGGGGCTCGAGTGTAGGCCTTTGCCCGAGCTGACAATAGCGTTGTGGATGCTCACAACGATGTGCCTGCACCCGGAGTTGTCACTACAGGGGGTACCGGGATGCCAGTGACCCGAGGCCTTGAGCCTGAATTGGAAGTTGGTAGGACTTGCTGGCGCGTTAGAGGGCGCTCAATCCATACCGAGGTTACCACGTCCCCCAAAGGTAGACTTGCGCTGGGGATCGGCGTTGTCAGGTTGTGGGAGGGATGCTCCCGAGGTAGAGCCGAGGGATCCGAGACCTGACGCGGACGACTAGTACTAGACGTCATCTGCGAGAAACCCTGGAGTTGTACATCCGGTCTGGATGCAAGGAAGCCTCGTACCAGGGATTGGGGACTCGTGCGAGGCGGTCGCTATTCTGGGGTTCGAGTCAGAAGGCCTGAACAAGGTGCTGGGGAGCCCTATCCCCACGCTAGGAGGCCCGTGCGGGGCGTTGGCTCGGTAGGAGCTCGGGGTTGACGGCCAGAGCTGAGTGCTGAGAAGCCGAACACCCTGGGGTGGAGGCCCGCACCGGATGTCGACTTGGCTGGGGCTCAGGGTTGGAGACCCGAGGGAATTACAGGACTTGGGATCGAAATTCGAGACTTGAGGTTGGCATCAAGAGCTGGTCGAGACTGGGCCCGGGAACTGATGTCTGCCAGGGGACTGGTCTGAAACCCCTACGGGCACTGGTGGTAGGAGAGCCGAGCCTGACGCTCGGCTTGGCTGTCAGGACTAGTGGTTGGTGTGGCGCATTGATGGCGCCTGGGGAGACAGGAACTGGCCGTGGCGGTGGAGCCGCCATGGGTACCACACCCAAGAAGTAGGGTGATCCGATGACTGGGGTGAAGCTGTCGAAAGCGGTCAGCACTGCCAAGTAGCCCACCCGTGCGTGGGCGGCGACGACGATGGGACCATAGTTAATGGCCGCCATAGTTGGTGAAGTCCTGGATGAGCAGAGGTGACAGCCGTGGGTGGTCGTCGAACACGATCCGGCAACTGGGAGACGAACTGGAAGCCGCTGGGAAGTGCGAACAGGTGCTTTTCTGCTACCTCTCCAGCAAGGATAGGAAAAGGGCGGCCGAACTTCAGGGCTGGCACGGGCTTTTGCTTCAGCAAAAAGTAGGAAGGTAGGAGACGTCCCACTGGGCGTGCCATCCTTTTTGTTCCACCTCGGGAGTTCACCGGCGTTCGCGTGCGTGCCGACGAGCCAGCGGAGCGGTGTGTACGGTGACCTGAGTGAGGGATAGGATATAGCTACAGGGGAGATGCCAGAAGATAAGGGGCCTTGGGCACCCCTCTCGTGACCGTATCCATCTCAAAGCGGCACTATGCACTCGCCTTATACAGAGAGTCGAGGGGAGACCGAGTGGCAAGGGGAGTTTTCAGGTAGAGGGGGAAACATGGCTGGGATGCGGGCATGCCAGTCGATTTCTCGACAATCACCCATGGAACCGAACGTTGAACTGGGGATGTGCCACCAGGGTGCAGCACGTGGACTTAAGGGGTGAGCGACACGTGGAGGGGAGGACAGTTCCGTGGGTGCGAGTGCGCAGGTAACTGTGGGGAGTCGTGTACAAGACATCTTTCCCCACTGACTACAAGTAGTCGGAGTTTATTTACATCCGATTGAATATGAAGACCTTCGTTCCATGCCGAAGAGGAGTCTGTATTCCTGACGCCCGGGATGAAGACCTGAGAGCACTTTGCAAGTGTAGGTTCATCTCAGACTGGGACGTCTTGGCTGGGGGCGCAGGGGGCTAGGGGTTCACGCTAGGTGACACAAAGGGTTGCTGGAGGGTTGCTGGAGGCCCGAATGTGGATGCGAGAGCATACATCCAATTGGTGGTGTAACACTGAGATGTATATATTATTACAGACGGGCCGTGGAGGCCAGGGTACAACAGGTGCATGCCACGGGACAATTCCGACGTGCTGGTCGGTCCCCAGGCCGATGCGTGATATGAATACATGTGTGTCTTACAGAAGATCCCCCCTGGTGTGGGCCATGGCCGCGGTGCCGAACGGGGGCTTAAGACTGGCTAGGTGACTGAGGGCATACGTTAATCCGGTATCTGGGTGAGGGTCGATCACGGCTCGAGTTGAGCGGCCGATGTGGCCTCGTTACTGAGAAGGAGCAAGACATCATGACACGTGCATGGTCGTGGCTGGCGGACATGTGAGGGGCAATCTAGGCATGAGGGGGCATCTACCCTTGTCGTAGTGTCTCACATGTGGTGGGTGTGGACTTGTGTGTTATGGCTTAGTTAACACGCGAGGGAAGTGCAAAGGACCTACCCTCGACGTGCTAAGCTGACTGACAAGTCACGCACACACAATTCTCCTTAGCTCATCGGATGTTGGTGATCTGCGATAAGTGCTGAGTGATGGATTGATGGGAATTGACGTCGAGCATGTATAGTTTATTTTACATTTATGTCCTTTTAGTTTGTGTTTGGTTTCCAAGTCATATAAATGCTTGTATTTTTTCATTTACAAGGATTTAATGAGAAGATTTTTATGAGAATTGCCAAGAGCTTGGTGCGCCCCTCCTCTCCCTCTCCCTTGCAGCAGGATTGCTGTGATTTCTAGGGTGGATTCCCTACAACAACTTGGTGGATTCTAAGTTTTATCTCTTCCCCTGAGTGTGCTGATCATCCATGTTCGTGTCGCCACAAGCCGCCTTCCCCCTTGCTGTCCTGAACCACGAATTCCCCAAATAGCAGCCTAAAGATCAGGTCAGTTCTCCCATTCATCAAGTCAGACCGAGCTGCAATTTTGAGACAGTGTTCCTCTTCGTGTTAGCTTTCCAACCATGTATCATTTGTCACATTTGACCACCGTTTACTAATTATACCACATTTTATTCTACACCCTACGCAATCTGCCTTTTAGCAGACCTGCATGACAGACCCTAGATTCTCCATTTTTCCCACCCCTTATCCACCTCCAGGAAAATCTCCAAAACTCTCACGTGTTCCTCACATCCCCACCTTCCATCCATAATTTTCCCAAATCCCATAAAAATCATTTCACCCTCGGTCAATGGTCAGTTTCAGGCAGATCCCTTTCTGTCTTGAGTGTCTGTAACCAGATCCATAGGAAAACATGTAGTTTGCAGATCTTTCCATTTCTAATCCCTGCTCTTGATTGACGTGAAAAAAATATATGTGGTAAATCTAGGAGTCTTCTTTCCAACCCCATTAGCCTCACCTCAATCTGATTCTAGATCTATGATATTTAATTCATGCCACCGAGGTGCTCAGATCTGTTCCCTGTGCAGGTCTGAAATTATAGTCTGGGAAAAATTCACATTTAAATATCAAAGGTCAACTTCAGCAACCGCCCCTCCCAGGAGTCGACCAGGGACGTCCCGCCGATGGTCCAGTTAAGCGGCGCCTCCAGTAGAGATTAGGAAGGTGACATCCCTTTGGAAGCCGCACCTTGCTGTCCACTGAGTCAGAACCAAGTCGGCACAGGACCGAGTCAGACCAGCAGGCCGAGTTCGCCCAGAGAGCATGTCCAGTTTGCTACCCATCAACCCAGGGTCGGTCCTCCCAGGCCCCACTTGTAGCCTTTTAACTCCTTGTGTGGAGTGGGCAATAAAATTCATTATTGTAAATTAACTTTTACCGTTGTACCGGGAGTTGTCGTAACTGGCTGGGATTGTCGTCCCCACGCCCGGAGCGTGGAGGTAAACTTGTCACCCTCCTCCTAGGCACTTTACTTTACTCATATACTTTCTTATGTCGCTGCATGTGATAGGTTAATCTAACTCGTATATTTTTTTATCACCACTGCAAGAGTAGTGACCCATCCTGTGACTCAATCCGAGCGCAGAAGAGTTGACTACCCAACTCACTGTCGGTTTCTCAACTGCGCACGGTCCCACGCATCCCTCGCTAGGGATATATTTGGGTTTTGTATTTATTTCCCCCCTTTTTTTAACCTTTTTCTCAATCAATTTTTTTATACAGTCGCGACGATCATGTAAAAATTAAAAATCACTTAAATAAATGAAATGCGTGAGCCAGTTGAGGGGCATTACGGTATAATATGAGATATACTCGCGAAAATGTCATAGATGGCGTGTCTATAGCTTGGCGTTAACCGTCCTATGGGCCGAGCTGTTCACACTTTTGAGGCGTTGTAGCTGGAGTTGTGTCGTGGACTTGCCTCGAAGAGGCGTACAAATCCATTGTCGATGAAGACCTACCATAGCTAGGTGTGTTGGCCTGATGCTGCTGGAGGTGAGACTTGGCGAGACATGTTGGCCTGGTGTTGTTTGGGATTAGCCTTGACAAGGCCTGTTGACCTAGTGTTGCTGGTGGTCAGCCTTGGTGAGGCGTGTTGCCCGGGTGTTGCTGGGGGCCTACCTCATCGAGGTATCTTGGCTTGATGTTGCTGGAGACCTACCTCGGGGAAGCATGTCGACCTAACATTGCTGGAGACCTACCTAGGTGAGGCACCTTGGTCTGGGGTTGCTGGAGACCTGTCTCGACGAGGCGTCTTGGTCTGAGGTTGCTGGAGACTTGCCTCGGCGAGGCGTCTTGGCCAGAAGTTGTTGGATTTGCCCTCAGAGAGGCGTGTTGGCTTGAATCATATTTGGCTGACCGTTATGGTGTATGGCCAAATGTTGATGCTGTCGGCTAACCATCATGGTGGAATAGCCGAAGTCGAAGTTATCCAACCCTTTAAAAAGTACGATGACCACACATGATGTTAGACACATAATCATCGTAGTGTGGTGGATGGTACCTATTAGTGTGTTGGTTGACTACCAAGGTGTATCGACTAGGAACCCCGCTCGGCTGATCGCTGAGGTATATTGATTGGGAGCCACGATCGGCTGATCACTGAGGTGCCGCTGAAGGTATTGTCATTGGCCGACCATTGAGATATAATGATTAGAGAGCGCGATAGACCAACCCTTTGGGGTATGTTGGTCAAGGCTTGTTGTACACCGGCCTTCGAGGCATACTAGTCTGTAAGGTATCTGGATTTGTTCATGTGGTTGTTGTTGTTGATCTGCTTGTGAGGCGTAGTGGCCTATTGCTGGCAACTAGAAGTTAGAGGCTGGAAACTAGATACTTAGACTGGAGACCTGTCTAGCTAGGGCATATTGGTCTATCGTTGGAAGCTCAAAGTTGGAGATTGGAAAGTGGAAGTTGAAAATTGAATACTAGGACTGGATACTGGGACTCAAATACTGGAGACTGAGTATTGGGACTGGAAACTGGGAACTGGAGGCTAGAAGCTGGATGTTGGAGCTGAAGACTGGGATTTAGATACTAAATGCTGGGACTAGAGACTGGGAATGAGAAGCTAGAGACTGGAAATTGGATATTGGATATGGAGGAACATGCCCTAAACAAATGACAATAATATGGAATATTAAATGAAGATAATATGAAGCACCCGAAGATCTAAAAAATGCACGAGATAATATCCCACATGATACTAATAATAACAGGGGGTATGATATGCCCTAAATAAAATTATTAGCATGGTCTAAAGAATACTTGAATATTAAACATGTTATACATCACATTAGATTTATAAATAGCCTTCCAAAAGACCATCATACACATTCAGTCAAGACTTAAATCATACCCAATACGGTAGCATGAGATTACCTTATATGGGGAAGGAGCATTCCACACACCGGAGGGGAAGGAGCAATGAAGGAAAAGTAGACATCAACAGGAAGGACCGGTCCACAGTGTTGGGGGAAGGGACAGCCTGCAAACTTTTCAGAAAATATGATTAGCAGTAACACACACACAGAGATGACGAATGGGAACATAGTCTGGGGGGGCTCATCTTCGGCCAACAAAGGAGATAGGAGAGAGAGAGAGAGGTCGATCCGAGGTCTAGGGTTTGCTCACGGAAGAAAATAGGGGAGAGGGAGGCCAGAGGGCACGAGCAGTTAATGACAAGAGAGGGGAGAAACAATACGATGGAGCGAGAGCACGAGTCAGAGATGACCGCCAGAGGAGATCAAGCTTCACAGAGAGCTGGTCGGAGACGATCAAAAGCCATGACTAGCAAAGGGGAGAGCTCCACCTGTGACGAGCTGATAAGGCGATGCATAGCAGAGGGAAGACATCTACTGGAGAGCACAGTAGCTAGGGTAATCATGACAGGGGATAAAGTTTACAATCGACCGATGGCACAAGCAAGAGCTGGTGGCGAGAGGAGATAAAACCTTCCGAGGGAGTCGACTGGAGTCGATCGGAGGAGATCTCGACCGGAGAGCACGGAGGCGAAAGAGGGGAGGTAGAGCAGAGAGCACTTGCGAGAGAGGGGAGGGAACAATGGGATCGACGAGGGCACGGGAGGAGGTCATTCGAGAGACAAAACAAGGTTGGAGATGGGGGGATAACTCATTCCAAGTAAAACTTGGAATGAGTTATCCATGGAAAAAATCACAATTTTGAGGTTAACCTGATTTTGCTTAACCCAACATATCCCTGTGATTTTGGGCTCAACCAAACGGTGAATTGGAAAAAAATGGAGATAATCTGGCCCAGCCCTGATACCAAACAGGCCCAAAATATCTGTAACAGGGATGAGAGTGTAGAAATAGATGTGTGACAAGACTAAGAAAGATAAGATTAGGAATGAATGCATCCGTAAGGACTTGAGGATAGTCCTATTTGATAGTAAAATGAGAGAAAATAGACTTAGGTGGCTTGGACATGTGTTTCGTCCCTCTAACTCACTGTCGGTTAAAATACGTGATCAAATCTTAGTGGATGTTAGTAAAAGAGTTCGGGAAGACTTAAAATGAGATGGTGCGATATTATTGCCCTATCGTGCTCAATGCGGCCCCGTGCACTCGCCTTTTACGGAGAATCGAGGGGAGACCAAGTGGCATGAAAAGTTTCCTAGTTTTAAGGGAAATGTAATTGGGATGCGGGCGTGCCAGTGGATTTCTCGACAATCACCCGTGGAACCAAAAATTGGCAGGGAAAAGTGTCTCCAGGGCGCGGCACGTGGACTCAGGGGGTGAGAGACATGTGGAGGGAAGGGTGGTTCCGTGGGTGCGAGTGCTTAGGTGATTGTGGGGAGTCGTGTACAAGACGTCTTTCCCCATCGATCGTAAGCATTTGATCTTTATTTACATCGAACTGAATCTGAACACCTTCATTCTGTGTCGAAGAGAGGTCTGTCATTTTTAAGCAGGGTTTGATACTTGCTGAGGGACTATCAGAGTATAAGCTGAGAGTCTTCGATGATCTGGAGCTCCCTAACCCCTAGTGCCAATGCCATTTTTAAGCCAGTGAGGAGTGCCTCATATTGAGCCACATTATTTATAGCAGGGAAGGTCAACTGGCAAGCACGGGGAATTACAACACCTTCTGGGGACCAAAGAACAGCTCTGATTCCACAACCCTTGGAATTAAGCGCACCGTCAAAGTAGAGGATCCACGAGGGTTCACCATCAAATATGGCTCCTAACTCTTCGTTAGGGAAACTCTCCTCGACGGGGGAAAAAAGTACGGAGCAGATGATGGGAAAAATGATCGGCAATGGCGTGCCCCTTGATTGCCTTCTGAGTAACGTAGGTGATGTCAAATTGGTTTAGGAAACCTTGCCACCTCACCAAGCGATCAGTCAAGGTGGGCCATTCTAACAAGCATTTGATTGGGTCCATGTGCTCCAAGAGCTTCACTTCATGTGCCAGAAAATAGTGCTTCAACTTTTGGGTGACCCAAACAATGGCCGCGTAAGTCATTTCCATGGCAGTATACTTCTTCTCAGCCTCATTAAACAATTTGGATAGGTAGTAAACTGCTCATTCTCTTTTCGCATCATCGTTTTGAGCCAATACTACCCTAACAAACTCCTTCGTGGTGGACACATAGAGTAGCAAGGGCTTACCCGGGACCGTGGGTACCAGAATGGGAGGATTTTGAAGGTAACTCTTCAGGTCGTCAAAGGCTTTTTGACACTTATCATTCCAATCAAACTTAGCCTCTCCCTTCAACATGGTGTAGAAAGGCTTGCATCTCTGAAAGTGGTGAGATATGAATCTCCTGATGAATTGTAAACGCCCGATTAAACCACGGACTTCCTTAATGTTCTTGGGGGGAGGCATTTTGGCAATGGCATTAGCTTTGTTAGTGTCAATTTCAATTCCTCTTTTATTGACTGTAAACCCTAAAAGCTTTCCTGAAGAGACCCCAAATACACACTTCTTGGGGTTCATCTTGAGTTGGTGCTCCCGAGACCACTAGAGAACTGCTCGGAGGACTGTGCATCAGAAGAGCACAAGGTTGAGCGGCTCACGACGTTCGTCGTGACCTACAAACAACAACGCAGAAGTAAGAAGAAGGCTAATCGGGATAAGCCCATTGTCTTCTATAAGGGAGACATGGTCTCTCAAGCCCCACCAGAAGATGACTTCGGCTAGTCCAAATAAGTCGACAACACCCCTGAAGCGGTCCAAGTGATAGACAACTTGCCGCCACATATTCGGGAGATGTGCCTCAAGCAGCATATTTCTCGGTGGCAAGATTCCGCACGACATGAATACTTTCACCAGTTGTGGACCCCTTCCCAGGTCCAAGGGCAACCCCCTTTCTCCCACAAAGATACCAGGGGACTCGACTACGACGAAGACTCAGACTTTTGCGTCTACTACGCAGTTAATGTCATGGGCCTGGCACAGCCAATCGGCGACCAAGCTAACATCGACACCAAATTCGACAGCTCCGGGGATGGGGAATAGCAAATCCTAATCTCACTCCCCGCCAGGGCCGATACCCTAGCTTAAGCAATCAATGAGTCTTCGCCGCTCGCCTGCAAGGACATTGGGGCTGACGAAGCTCCCAGTGTTTCCCAGTCGGTCGGAGAACCCAGTCCGACAAACTCTCCCGATGAGGAAGGTTCTCAGGGTAATGGCCATGAAGCGTTGTCAGTTTTAGCAGGCAACCCCAACCAAGCTTCGATGGCACCAGTTGGCAACCGTCAGCTAGGCGCTGGCAGTCCAGAACAATCCCAGCCAGAACCCGACAACAACAATCCTCTAGCTCCGTCAGCGTTGACCGGTAGCTTCAAAGAGCAAGAAGTACATGAAGCTGGTACCGATGGCAACGGTTACATCGACTTCCAACCCGCTCCTCCCGAGCCAGAGGATGGTGGCCAGGCGACGATTGACGAACTTGTTGAAATCAACCTGGGCGGGGAAGGAGCCTACCAGCCAACGTTCGTCAACGCTCTCCTCATCGAAGCAGAAAGACAGGACTACAAGTAACTCCTGCTCGAATACAAAGATTGCTTCGCCTGGACATACAAGGAGATGCCAGGGCTAGACCCCTCCGTAGCAGAGCATGAGCTAGCCATTTCTCCCTTAGCCACTCCAGTCAAACAGCTACAGCGGCGCATGCGCCATGAGCTGGAACTTCAAGTCTCGGTCGAAGTCAACAAGATGGCGGAGGTCGACTTCATCGAGCCGTGTATCTACCCAATCTGGCTCGCTAACATCATCCCAATCAAGAAGAAAAGTGGTCAAGTCTGCATTTGCGTTGACTTCCGAGACCTCAACAAAGCATATCTGAAGGAGGACTTCCCCGTTCTAGTCACGGAAACCATGGTCGATATGACTACTGGACATGAAGCCTTATCTTTCATGGACGGATCGTCCGGCTATAACTAGATCCAGATGTCCCTTAAAGATAAAAACCATACTGTCTTCCGATCCCCCGGCTCAATAGGCATACCCGCAGGTCAGTTATTTTAGAGGTGGATGGCTGATGCCATGGCAGTGAAGAAAAGATTCTGCGTGTTATGTCGAATCTTGGCGGACTGAAGGTTGGTGTAAAATCAAGGGGGTCTTTTTGTTCATTGGTTCAGAAAATAGTTCTGGGGCAACAGTGAGATGATTGTCGGCCTAGACCAAAGGTCGTGGCGCTGACTAAATTGGCTTAGACTTAAGGTCATGACGCCAAGGGAGAATGGGTCTTTTTGTTCACTAGTTCGGCTAGCAACTCCTGGCCAGTAGTAAAATCATAGTCAGCTTAGATCAGAGGCCGCGACACCAAATGACTTGGCTTAGACGTAAGGTCATGATGCCAATGTGGAATATTTTATGGCTTAGACGTAAGGTCATGACGTCAAGGTGGAATATTTAACGGCTTAGATATAAAGTCATGACGCCGCATAACTTGACTTAGGCAGAAGGCGATGACGCCAAGGCAAGAATATTAAATAGCTTAGACATAAAGTTATGACGTCGTACAACTTAGCTTAGGCGGAAGGCCATGACGCCAATAGATAATATTTAACGGCTTAGACAAAAGGTCATGATGCCGTACAACTTGACTTAGGTAGAAGGCCATGATGTTAAGGCAGAATATTTACCAGCTTAAGCGGATAGCCATGATGCCAAATAAAAATATTTAACAGCTTAGACATAAAGTTATGATGCCATACAACTTGGCTTAGGCAGAATGCCATGACGCCAAGGTAGAATATTTACTGGCTTAGGCGGAAATCCATGACACTAGACAAGAATATTTAACGATTTAGACATAAAGTCATGACACCATACAACTTGACTTAGGTGGAAGGCCATGACACCAAGGCAGAATATTTACCTGCTTAGGTAGAAAGCCATGACGTCGAATAACTTGGCCTAGATAGAAAGTCATAATGTCAAGGCAGAATATTTACCGGCGTAGGCAGGAAGCCATGACGCCGGACAACTTGGCCTAGACGGCATGTCATGATGCCAAGACAGAAGGGTTTGTTTGTTGGTTTAATTAGATAGAAGGGCAGAGCCACAGGTAAAAAAGGTCTTTTCGTTCTTCGACCAGAGGTACAATTCAAAACGAAGGTAAATGGGCCTTTTTGTCCTCTAATCGGATGAGAGATCCCGGCCAAAGGTAACAGGGGTCTTTTTATTCTCTTGTAAGACGAAAAGGTTCGAGCCCAAAGGTGAAAGGGTCATTTTATTCTCTAGCCAGACGAAAGGTCATGTCCCAAAAGTAAAAGGGTCTTTTTGTTATCTAGTTGGACGGAAGGTCCGGACCACTTGTAAAATGGGTCTTTTTATTTTCTGGTCGAATGAAAAATCTGAGCCAAAGGTGAAAGTGTAACGACCCGAGACCCGAACATCGAGAAAGGCCTGATAATCTGAATCTCGAACCGCCACCCGATGTTTGCTCCGGGAAGGTTGCAGCATTCGGTCCCTACCGGAGTTCCCTTGGTGCCCTCACCGGCCGTGTCTGCTATGGGCGGGGGTGGTTCTGTGGCGAGTGAAGGTCTCAGTCCTCCGAGGGACCTCGTCGAAGAAGTCGTTGGTGCCGTTGGCGAGGGCTCCGGCATGGCTGGTGGAAGTCGGGTAGCCCTGACTGATGATGAGCTGGCGGCCATGGATGCTCGCCGCCGGTCGAGGAAGCGAGCGAGGACTTCCCCTCCTGCTCGGCGTCGTACTCTGCCTCCGCCATTGTCTGGGTGGCCCTCTTTCGAGGCTCCACCGCCACCGATGGTTAGCGAATCGGTGGTCGCCCCCCTGCTCCGGTACCTTCGACGCGGGGGCGTGATAAGGGCAAGGGTCCTGCAGTCGACGCGGAGGCGTCTCCGCAACGCAGCCCGCCATCGCCCCCTCGGGATCCGTCGTCCGAGTTGTCAGAGATTTGTATCTCCGTTGACCTCATGGGAAGGAGTGCCGGCTGGCATAAGCCTTTGGGCTAGTCTGGGCCCGAGGTTGAGGATGAGTTGACTGCAACAGCTGCCAAGAGTGTCTGTCTGGTCGCGAGCACCTTCAGGTTGTGGAGGCATCATTTTTGGGGTCTCGCTCGAAAGTTGGAGTCCAGTTGGGCTTCTCAGGCGGAGTCGAAGAAATGCTTGAAGGAGTTCGAGTCGGCTCAGAACGAGCTCCGCGAGTAGTTCTTCCAGCAGGGTCGGGCCTTCTCTGGCATGGAGCGCGACCGAGATGCCTTCTGCGAGCGGGCGGACATAGCCGAGGGGCGAGCAGGCGCTGCCGATGGACGAGCGGCTAAGTTGGGCGAGTAGGCCCAGGCTGCAGAGGCTCGTGCTCGAGAGCTTGAGGCCGAGCTAGCCAGGGTACACTTCTCGTTGTCAATGGCGGGTGAGGAAGCGGTGGAATGCTTCCGCTCTTCTTTGGCCTACCGGGAGGAGCTGACGGAGGTGGCCCTGGAGTTCTACGGGCCAGCTCGCGATCGAGGCTTCCAAGAGGGCTGGAGTGCCGTTGTGAAGGCTACTGCGGAAAGCCTGGGATGTGAGGCCCCGGTCCTTCCTCCCCCCTCATCGCCCTAAGACCCGAAGGCTGATGCGGATGAGGAGGAGGCTGCTGGAGCTGAAGCTGGGGTACCGGTGCTGGTGTCAGGCACGGGAGAGCGTGCTCCTGCGGACACCTCGACGGTCGAGGCCCAGGTCGTGGAGCTGGACGGGGACTCTCCTCCTGTCGGTACTGTTGACGCATGTGACCCCAGTGTGCTCGGGGCACGTGACAATGTATCTGGGGTGGATCCTTAGAAGGATGCTCGTACTTGCTTATTTTTCACTTTTCTCTGTTTCTGCCTAGGGGCGGTCTTCTTCGTGTACCACTCCATCTTGAAATAGAAAGTCTTCCTTTCCTTAGTCCAGATAGGACGGGTACCCCTAAACCTCCAACTGCCAGAGTGATCGTAATCACTCGACTCGATGATGTACCCATAATGCTGCGACCAACCCTTGAGGTTGGCCACAGTGGCGGAGACTCGGATGAGGTTTCGGCCAGTCCGGGCCTTGAAATAGGCATAGGTCGTATCAGCCGGGCAGCACTGAATATAGTAAAATTGTCAGAAGAGATGGACGCTAGGTTCCCCCGACACTCTCCGACATGCATAGACAAACTCGCAGAGAATGTAATAAGAGTTGGGGGACAGCTCCCCAAGGTGACGCCCATAATGGTGAAGGATGGACGCTATGAAAGGATGTGCAAGCAGGCGAAAACTCGCCTGGAACGACGCTACTGAGACCATAAGTCCGCCTGGGGGGAGGCTCAACAGGTCATCATCAACGGTCGGGAAGATGATGTCCAGAGTGGGTGAAATCTGGAAGGCTTCTCGCAGCCCTCGGATCACCTTGTATGCCACTAGCGATGGGGAAGAGGGACGACTAGCGCTGGCATCGGAAGTGCTCGTAGCACCACCGCGACCAAGGACCGCCTCTTCAATGGAAGAGGAAGGACTAATACGAAGGGTCCTCCTACGAGGAGGCATGGCTATGGAAGACTGAAGGCGTAAGGGAAGAGAAGGTCCTCACCAGGCGAAGGAGGATGATGCCTACGATGAAGCTCAGCAACCAGTGAGACAAGGGCCAGGTCTCTGGGACAAGTCCCACTATAATCCTTAAAACCACCCACGACGGACCGACGTTTCCAAGGCATACAGCGGGTCAAAAGGCGCATGTCGCTGCGATGGTATGACACGACCGTTTGGAGCCCGCGCTCCCAGACGAGATAGGACACACGCCATGATTACCGACGTGGTGCCTGCCCCCATCAGAGGCACCTTGCATGCCAAGCAAGTCACCGGAACTACCATCACCCACAGTACGAGGAAATCGACTCTAGAAATCCCTCTCCTGATCGAATCTCAGCCCCCTGCAGAGTGCTCAGTGACTGAGAGTAGCGGGAGAAGCAAGGAGGGTAAATCTGATTGCGCCCGGTCACGGCCCAATAATGACAGGCCTATGCCAGAATGCTCTTGATAGCATGCCCAGGAGCCTCCCAATGTGTGCGGCCCACCAGGGAGTGGCCAGGCCCAAGTTAACATCGGATCCTACAACGCATAAACACTATGGCCCAAGCGCAGTTACCACCGGAGAACTCTCCGACGATCGACCGTTGCCCCCATGACGTCGGTCTTGACTCCATAACGGGCGAGCACTCCCCATGAGCGCCATAAGACTTACCCCGGGATCAGCCGACGCCGAGGTGATTGCCCTCCAACGGGAAACTCCTGCCACTATAGCGGGAAAGCGTTACTCCATTTCTTAGGCCCTTCCCTATCAAGGGATGAGGCTCCTTCCTCCAGGACAACCCCCTATATCCTTAGGGGTTCATTCGTAGGCTAGCCAACCTTCGGAGCAGCGAGGTTCTGTCCCGGGCCCTCACTACCATCACCGAATTACCTATGGATACGAGAGTGCGCTTAGCGGGTAAGTCTGCTTGAGTGAAGTCACCGACCCGCGCATCACTTGTTTGCTAGGTCCGAGGGATCTTCGGTCTTGTGGATATCACCCCCAAGGTGGTGTCACATCACATCCACTCGGTCGAGGACATCCTCGGTGTCTTGATTGAAGTCGGATATCTTGATCGCCTGAACCTTCTGGAGGTAGGGGGTCAGATATAAAGTCTTGAATGTCTTCGGGGGCATGATGTTGACAGCGGCACCAGCGTCCACTAGGATTCAATTTACCTCATGCCCATTGATTTTCCCCCTCATGTAGAGAGGGTGGTTATGGCACAGAGGGGAAAGCAACATATCTTTCTCCATGAAGGTGACAGTGGTGGCGAAGGCTTCATATGTGGCAGCCTTCATTTTTGTTGCGTGTACCTTGTAGAGTTCTGGCTCTTGGAGTATCTTGATAAGAGTTTCTCTCAACTCTTTACTCCAAGCGATGGCTTCCCAGATTTTGATCCTGGCAGGGAAGCGCTTCATCTGGTTGAGGACTTTTCGGTCTGCCCGAGCTCGAGCATCCTCCAATGATGGTAGTATGTCAGGCTAGGTTTTCTGTGGGCTGCTGTGTCGCTCTTCGTCGGGGAGTTGCACTGCCTTGCCTTTGCCGCTGGGGTCGGGCTAACCCTGATCACCCGTGGGTTCTTCTCCTGAGGGTGGCTGGATGACTGGCCCGTCCTTGCCGAATGGTCCTGCTTGTTCTGCAGATGAAGAAGGAACTAGTGTAGGGACTGGAATGCTAGCAGCGATCTCCTCCATGCCGAAAGGATCGAAGATGCTGGATCCCCCCCAAATTTCCACCTACGGAATGGGGGTGGGTTCTTCACCTCGAAAGAGGATAATTCACTCTAGGTCAAAGGTGGACGGATGGAGAGGTGGCTCGAGAATCCTTCCACGACCTCTACCACGTCCCCGGCCACGTACGGCTTGTGTGTTCTGGGGTGGGTTGGATCCTGAGCGAGACAGTAGTCCTTTGACTGGTTAGGGAGGCCACTAGCTCACCTCACCGAAGAGCGTTGATGTTATCAGGGGGTGGAATAGCCACCATATTGTAGGTGCAGTCTCAAAGCATTTCTTCCAGCTGCTCTAGCGTGATCTCCTTGTCCTTATAAAACAAAGAGAGCTCTTCTGGAATGAGGAGCCTTTCACCATTCTTGATCTTCTGGATCATGTCTTGGACCCAACTTCGAAGGCGAGCTCACTTCTGTATTTCTTCCAACGGGATATAACTATCAAGTGGGATAGCTCTAGTAGGACGAGGAAGGATAAATTCCTCTAGGTCATCAATGAGCCACTGTAACCTCTGGAGGGGCGTTGGCTCAGCTAGGGATTGTAAGACAGCTACCTACGCAGCTTGTTTCTTGAGCCATCTCTTGAAATTCTTCCTCCTATTCCTCTCCTATTTCTTGGCGATGGCCGCCTCCAGGGGAGTAGGAGGAGGAAGTGCTAGAACCGGAGTCGATAGATCCCCGCGAGGATGCTTCCAAGCTAGTGCCTTGACAGAGTGAGGTCAACGGCTTTTCTATGCCCAGATTTCAATCCAGGCCCCTTTCGCTTGTTGTACTTGGAAGGTGGCATTGATCGCCTGCTCGATGACCTCGGGTGGTAGCTCCTGATAGGTTGGGATGCTGGGACTAGCGTTTGAAGACGTGTGAGCAGTTTGGTGCCTTACCCATGGTGGCGATAGAGGCGTGTCCCATTGAACTGCTATAGTGGGGCCGGTGTCCAAAGACGTGTGCATTGTTTGATGCCTTAGCTGCGGTGGCAAAGGAGGTCTGTAGTGAGCTGGTAGACTGGTGCTGGCATCCAAAGACGTGTGCGCAGTTTGATGCCTTAGCCGTGGTGGCGAAGCCCTTTGTTGAGAGGCATACTGGGGAGCACGCTTGGCCTCCTACTCCTTAGCCTTGCCTTTGTGCTCTGGGTGGGAGCAGGGTCTGGTGACAGCCGATGACGTCATGGGGTATTGTTGCCCCCGGTGGCTGCCCTGGTTCTGCATGTCAAGTGGGCCTTGTGGCGGTGGGCCCGACTTACGAGTCAAAGTCACTGAAGGCTCTGAAGATGTATTCTTTGCAATCTGGACTGGGTTGCAGAGCATGCGGGGAGGACTCGATGACTCACCGGCTGAGGGGACCTGACACGGTTGAGCTGGGATCTCACCCTACTTTTGCTTTCCCTTCCTATCCCTAAATGTCAGAGACAAAGGTAGGGCCAGGGGAGAGCGAGAGGAACTTGGGGAACCCACCGTCGTCTCGCCCACCAGGACATTATCTCGGCCAAGAATGACTCAAAGTAGCCTGGTAGTATCTTCTCTGGAGAAGGGGAGAGACTCCAACTCTTGCTAGGGCCGCCATTGCACGGTCGCAGTGGTAGGGGTTGGCTAACTGGTTGGCGATGCCTAGGAGTCAGAAGAGGCTAGGGTAGTAGAAGGATGGATGACGTTGACCAAGAAATTGCTCAGCCCAGTCTCTTGACTAGCGTCCTACTCCCTACTCCTTCACAACTGCGTGAGGGCCTCTCGATTATCGGTCTGAAACTTGAGCCATTCTAGGGTATGCTTGTGATGGGGACATAGCAACCCCATCACTATGGTTGGGCGAATTCCCCACGACGTAATGCTTCAAAATTTTTCTTGATGCAAAACAGTGGCTAGATTCTTTTATTTTAATCCTATTTGAGTCCTATAAGCCTTATTGGGCCAGCTATATAAGGCCCAAAGGGCCAGTGTTGAGATGAGCTTGGTTATTGGTCACTAGTAGCTTATAGTCACCACTCAGGATAGCAGAGTCAATTCACGATTGTAATGGATATTTATGGTCTTTTCCACCCTTGGCCTCTCCCTATAAATAGGGCCCAGGGGTCATTTGTAAGAGGCTAATGAAATTTTGAAGCAAAATTGAGTTTGAAAGATTTATGCGACGAAGTATGGGGACCATCCCACGTACTAGCACCGTCGCACGGCGACCACAGTCGGAGAAGAAGTGGGACTGCAAACCACCTGGTGTAGTCCAAAGCCTGGCGGACCCACCCTGGTGCGCCACAGGCTGTGACGGACCAACCCTGGTGCGCCACGGCAACCTGACGGACTAACTCAGGCGCGTCAGACACTCAGTGAGAAATGAACTGTAATGCACCTACACTGATGCATCACAGCACCTGACAGACTAACACAGGTGTGTCACGGTCATGAGCAAACACAGAACATAATGCGCTCCTCTAGGGGCGTTACGTCACCTAACAGACCACGTTGGTGCGTTAGGCCATAGGACCAAGTTGGCTGTAACGCCCTCCTCTAGGGGCGTTACTGTCTCTAGCGGACCATCTCAGGTGTGTTAGGTGGAAGGTTGGATGCGTTAACTCTAATGCACCTTCCTAGGGGTGTCACACTACCCTGACGCCCCACCCTGGGGGCGTCAGGCGACTATGATCCCCAACGGTCAGAAACCAATGATCGAATCATTGTGACGGACCAACCCAAGGGCGTCACAGTCACGTAGCGGTCTATCGTGGGACCGGCAGGCCCATGAATGCCAAAGCCCAAAACAAAGGGAGTGTAATGCACCTTCCCGGGCACCTTACATACTGTGGCGGTCACTGGAACGACCACTACAGCGTCCCAGCAGTGAAATGGCGAACTCAACACAAAAATTACAACCACGCCCCCATACCTCCACGGGAGAGGGGGGGGAAATCATCCTTTGGACACGCGTGGTTAAGGTCTCTGAAGTCAATGCAAATCCTCACTTTTCCATCCTTCTTCATGACTGGGACAATGTTTGCCACCCACTGAGGATAAAGGATGACTCTAATAAACCTGACTTTGTAGAGCTTGTCGACCTCTTCCTTCATTTTCAAAGCCATTTGAGGGTGGAAACGCCTTAACCTTTGTTTTACCGAGACGAACTCTGGTTTTAGAGTTAAACGGTGTTCGACCAGGGTGGGATCCAATCCCGGCATATCCTCATAGCTCCATGCGAACGTATCATTGTATTCTTTGAGAACCTCAATTAATGCCTCTTCTTCTAATGATGACAGGTTATCACTTATGAGGATGATCCTAGGGTTTTCCTCGATTCCCAGGTTTATTTCTTTGGTTGATTCTTCTACGACGGCTGACGATTTGCCAAATCTCCTCATCCCACTAGCATAAGCGCCAGCCACGTCCTCATATTCTTCATCCTCTTCTTCAATAGGGCATTCTTCCTCTAGGATCTCATAAACTCCGTACCCTTCATCAATTGTGCAATTCTCTATACATTCTAACTTTGACTGTTGGATGGGATTTTCTAACAATTGAGGAATCTCTAGGCATGCTTGGCACTTGTTGGCTAAGTCTAGGAGGAATCTACGAGGGATTTGTCTTCCCTTGGATTTCCTTTTCGGTACTACCCTTGACCCATTATCCTTAACTTGATTGACCTAACCTACAGAAGATGAAGAGGACTCTGAAGAATGTACAAGGAAAGACCCCCAGAGGAGGGGTAAAGAAGGTCACTCAAGGGACCTTGGACAAATGGCCCGTAAGTCGGGGTGCACTCGTGGGAGATATAGGATGTCTCCTCAAAGAAAATGTGCTGTTGAGGAGTTTGAAAATTGGCATTTTTTTGTTTTCATTTTCGATGACAAAATAATGGAAAATAGTCATGCAAGGAGAGAAAGGAATTATGGCGAGGGGGTTGGGAGGCTCATGGAGCAAATCATGATTGAAAATTTGACGTGGGTTAAGAAACCCACGCAATTATGTAAGTAGAGAAGGAGACCTGGGAAGATCATTAGACAGCCATCTAGCCCAAGAAGAAGACAGTAACAAAGGCTGAGATGAGTAAATGGAGCAGATGACGGCTAATGAGTTGTCGATGGCAGAGTTGATGATGGACGTTAGTCCGCTGGTGACAAAATCCTCCTGGGGAGGATGGTTGGGAATCTTGGCAACAACGCTGATATCCCCTGGCATTTTAGAGATCAAAGGTGGCCCTTCTTGTTGTGGAGGTGAGAACATCTATTGCAGTGTGATGGAAATATCGGATACATTGAACCACTTGTTCCACTCGCATTCTGGGTCATCGACCGTACCTCTCTTAGCTGCTCTTGAACATTTCTCAGCTAAGTAAGCAGCCTGCAGCTCCCCATGTATTAGCGGTGCGGATCTAGGTTCCGTCCGGTAAATTTTGGCTATTTGTAGAAATTTTTAGGGTATTTTTAAATATTTAATCAGAATTGTTAAGGTATTTATATAATTATTTTAGACATATTTACAATTTTGAAGAATTGAGGGTTTAAATTGTAATTTTGGGTTTAAAACAAAATAAATAAATAAATATCAAAATTTTAAAACCCACCACCGCCTTCTCTCTCTCCCCACTCATCACTCTCTCTCTCCCTCGTTTCTCTCCCCCTCTCTCACTCTTTCTCTCTCCTCTGCCCCCCTTCTTGCCCGTTCTGGCTCGTGTCGACCCCGGATCGAGGCGCAGGAGGTACCGTTGAAACCGGCTCATCCCGAGGATCGCGCCAGTGCCTTTCATTTCGCGGTTCGAGGGGCGTGGGATCGGTATGAGTCAGGGAAGGTCGCAGAGCTTCGTCGTCTGCATGCGTGCTTTTCGAGGGTATCGTCGCGATCGAGGTAAGGGGGTGGACTCCTTACTTCACTAGGATCATTTTGGTACCACATGCATGTCCATGCGTAGGCATTTACATCATTTTCCATGCAAGGTGCATTTTAGGGATTTTTAGGTTAAAAATACTTGTAAAATTGATTAAGGCCATTGTATTTGCATTTTGATGCATGTTGTAGCTGTAGGAAAGTTGTTATTTAGCTTCTCCTACCCCTGCTCTTTTGTTTCGCATCGATCCGGCTTGACCGGAGGGGAGTTCGGTTCCAAACTCATCCCTCTCATTTTTGAGTCGATATAACGCGACTGCCAGAGGCCGTTATATGCTTAACGGACCCTTGGAGGAGCATTATGTAATGCATGGCGGACCACTCTTGGACCATTATGTTATCATGGTTTTTGTAGGTCTATAGGGTGTGCGGCATGACGGACTGGGTGCAGTCCGCCATGGCCAGTACAACACCCTACTCTTAGTTCGTTATATGGTGTGGAAAACTGTGGATTTTTCTGAGTTTCATACGTTCGGGTTGCTTTAACGTGCCAGTCCTGGTGCGTTATAGTCTCATGGCGCACCCGTCGTGGTGCGCTATGATCTGTGTGGTTTTGGATGGTTGTCTGGTGAGTATAATGCGCAGGTTGAGACGCGTCATATATTGCATGACACCCAAGAGGTGGTGTGTTATAGTCTGCGTGTCTGGGTTTTGGTATGTGTACGGGTGAGCATAATGGCCTGGGGGAGGCGTGTTATAGTCGCATAACGCCCCAACCCTGGTCCGTTACACTCTACTGATTAGGAAATTTTAGAAAGCATGTTTAATTCCCATCTATTGCATTCTATGCTACGTCTGTGTTATAATCGTGTTATTTTATGACTATTGGCTTGCTCCTAGAATCCCAATAGAGTACTTGGACTTTCCATGTGATGGAACCACTAGACGTAGCCCTAGACTTCACGGATGGTCGACCCACCTGGGAGAAAAAGATCTGGCAGTTTACAAATGTGGGAAAGGTCACCTTTCAAGGGAACCTTCTTTTTACCTCCAGCCAATCAGATTCAAGTTGGGAAAATCTTCTAGGATAGAAGAAGGCGCTATCTATATGCCAGCCAATGAAAATTGAGATGCTATAGGCTCTCCGTCAAATTTCACTTATTTATTCTTGCCAATCAGATTTCAAATTTTTGAAGGGAAATTCCTATGCCCTTTGTGCCTATAAATAGGACCAGCCTAGGTCGCATGGAGTCACTGTTGGAGCTGCTGAAAAATCTAGAGAATGCATGAACATGAGAATCCAAGAGAGAAAAGAAAAGAAAAGAGTGCAGTCCTGAGAGAAGGAAAAGAAAAGAGTGTCCAGCCAGCCAACTAGCCAGCCATGATGTTTCTAGAAGAGTGATTCTTATAGATGTTCATACTAAGTTCTCCTTCCAGCAGGAATGTATTGTTCCTCCATGCATTTCTGTTTTTGTCTTGAGTTTCTCTTTTTACCTCTACCCTTTTGTATGTGGGGCATCGTCCCCATCGTGAAGCTATGAATCAGCAGTAGCAAGCTATGAGGCTCAGTCGTAGCAAGTTGTGAGGCTCAACCATAGCAAGCTGTGAGGCTCAGCAGTAGCAAGCTGTGAGGCTCAGCTATTTTAAGGGATTTATTCCCTCGAAGCCGTGTATCAGTGGTGTTTCAAGCTGTTTGTCAGCAGGAAGCCTCACCGGTTTGGTGAGGGGTGGATGTAAGGTTGCAGGTTGAACCACCTTAAAAATCCCTATGTTATGGGCTGTGATTTGTGTAATTGCTCCATGTTATCTATCCCTCTTCACAGGTTCATGTGCCAACTTCAACATATTCAAATCTGATTATTTTTTCATCGCACACTTTAACATTCGGTTCTGCACACCGTGTGTCTCCCTCACTGTAGTTGCATTTCCTCAGTTGCTTGCTGCACCGTTACACACAGGTACTAGGGAGTCCACCCAGGATCGGGGCAAGTTTTTCTATTCACACACACTCTAGGGGTCTGATGAGCAGCTAATCTGTCTAACAGCCAAACTCATAGAGAGGCTATGTCGACCTCACTACTCTACTGCATCAACCTCAGCCTCCTCCCATACAGCAACTTGTTGGCTCCTTGTGCATGAGTGTCTTGTTCTATTGCCTTGAACTATTTCCGTTGAAACCAATCCATATTGGATAGATTATCATCTGCATATCAAGCTGAAGATTGTGTTTCATTTGAGCTTAGATTTTAATTGGGCAAAGTTCGTACCGGATCTAATCAACCCCCCCTTCTAGATCCGTTGGCACCCAAGGGACCTAATAGGCCTCATTAGTTGCATAAGGCCCAAGAGGAGAGCTGGGTTTGGGTCACTTTCCTAATTCCCTTTGGGCCCTGTTAGGCCCCCACTCCCCATTACTCTCATTACTAGTGGATCCCCCTAATACTCATGGCCCTCAACTTTAATTTATTAAATAATATCACCAATTTAAACAATTTATGTGAAAGCCCCAATTTAAACACGGAGTTGAGGTTAACTCTAAAATATACATAATTGCCTAATTATATGCACATTAAATGTTATGTATGCAATGAATTATCATAGAAATTGGACGCTTATCACCTGCCTGGTTTCTTCATCTAGGGAGAGTATCTCCCAGATGCTGAATCTTACTGGAATTCTTTTTAGCTATCTCATTATCTTGTTACTGGCTCTGACATTGGCCAACATGGCCTCTTCAGCCTTGCTTTGCTTGCCATGCTTCAGTGCCGGAGGAGTCGACGGAGAAGATAATTTATCTTCATCTTTGGGGGCTTCCCCTTCCTGACACTCTTGGTCAACTGGTTCCTTGAGCTTCACGGGCTCAGTCGCACGGGCCGCGCCCTCAGCATCTTTGTTCATCGGAGGTGGCACTTTTGGGGCGGAGGTGGAGGTGTCCTTGGCCTTTAGTTCGGCCTGTTGGCTTGGCCATTTACCTTCCCACACAAGCAGGAATTCGGCGAATGAGGGAACCTCTTCGCCGGTTGCATCCTCAGGGTAGAGACATGATGGAGGCAAGATCCTTGCACCCTTCACTTTATATTTGGGGATTTAGTGTGGTCGCTCACCCCTGAATATAATATTGTTATTAGCTGGGGGCAGGCACCCCCACCTCCTCCCAGACCTGGTGGCATGCTGGGATGTAGAGGCCTTGGCTTGGTTTGCTTCAGCGGCCATGAAGCATATTTCTTCTTCTTCCTCCTCGGAGTTCTGGGCCATGTTAAACAAAGCCAACAAAGTATTACATGACACAATGCCACATTTTCTCTTATTCTTCGGCTTCTCCTTTTTCTTCTTTTCAGTTGTTATCTGCTCGCATGGAGCATCTTTTGGGGCAACTTTCCCCCAAATCTCATTTGCATCTTCTTGATCGAGTCTAAGAAACACAATTGTTCCCAAGGAACGTATTCCTTCAGCTACACTGGTTGGATCTCGGGTTGTTCGTATTCCTCTAAATAATCGCTTGTAGTCGCCTAACCGCCAGGCTAACTTGTGTATGCATGCGCAGCGGGAGCTGCTTCTTCTTGTTATTAGTCGGCCTTCGGAAGACCAGCTGAGGAGTGATTTCGTGCCAAACCGAGGTCGCCACAAGTGGCTCCAGCGGAGGCATGATGCCATGAATTTGGGTCCCTGGCACAGAGCGGGGTGCCGACTTTCTTCTTGTCTTCTTCGACACCATCTGCCAATTTCCCTGGTCCTCGGCGGGATCCAGGACAAATGCCTCATAGGTGCCCTTTGTACAAGCATCTGACACCTCTTCGGACAGTTGTTGGTATAAGGATATCATATTTATGGTTACCCCTATCATCGGCATCTCGTGCGGGTGAGGCAGGTCTACCTTGTGTATGCCCATAAGATAGTTTTTCATTGCAAAAAGGGGATAAGTACAGTCGGGGCCCTTGAAAGGGATGCATTACAAGGTGAGGAGCAGCTAAGGTCCCCGGAAGATTTCCTCAAAATCAAGGAGCCTGACATTTAGAGACGCTCCTAATTCATGAAGACGAGCTTCTTCTTCTTGGAGGTGAGCTGCTTCATCCTATAGTGATGTCACTTGTCCCTCTAACAGAGCAATCTCTTCAGCACTCTGAGACCGTGTCACCTCCACTAATGGCAATTCAGCCTCAATAGCATTCAGTTCTGCCCATAGCTCATCCATCCGATTGCACAAAAAATGTGCACGAGTAGATGAAGTCTCCAGCTGGGATCTATGTCATTGAAGATTGGAATTCAGTGTCTCTAGCCCTGATCGACAATCGGCTCTCTACAATTTAAGGGCCGTCAGTTTATCCTTCGTAGTGCGCCCCAGAAAATCCCAGCGATTCATAAATTTTAGCAATAACAGCACCTGCTGGGTCCATATCTCTAAGGGACAGCCTAGTGCTTGTAGGCCAACTATCAGCCGCTCAGCCACCTCCTTCAATTGTAGATAGGTCAGTGTTGGCTGAGATTCCACTACCCGGTGTAGCATCTCCAAATTTTGCCAAATGAAATCCTATGATGATATGAAGACAAGTGAGACTGTCGGAGTTACATTAAAAGTAACTTCACTATCGATAGATGCCCATAAGCTAATGTATGGCTCAGAAGAGGAAGATGGAATGGCCGTCGGAGTTGATGAACCAAGCACTTCAGCAGCTTGTCCTTGAGCTGTTGTCTCTTCTGCTGTCGGACTCTCAAAAGTTGCTTCCTGTGTAGGTGCTAGAGGTGGCAGAGGCTCCGACTCTGTTGATTGCACAGATGTAGTTTTAAGCTCAGGTGCAATGGTCAGTATGGCCACTGGAACGAAGGTAGAACCTCTAGATAGATCCACTTCGGCTCTCAGCTCTTAAACTCGCACTAGAGTAGAACTCTCCCCCAATGAGCTCAGCTCTAGTGATGGCATCTCAACTGCAGGTTGTATCCTTACTGGCACAGGATGAAGTATAGCAACCACCTCTGGAGGAGCTACAGTTGCAGAAGGTAATATGTCTAAAGCCTCCGATGAAATAATGACATTTGAAGCTGGTATCAAAAGATGATCAGTGGCACCAGGCTCTTGTAACAAAATTCCAATAAGCACCAAGGTGACAAAATAAATGAAAGCTATATAGCTCGGTAAAATGGGGGGTAGAACTTACCCTGATTATGGAATTCATCTCCTCAAGTGCCTATATAGAGGATGATAATTCCGCAGATGAAGCAACAAAAGGAGGGGCTATCTCCTCTTCCATGTCGATTCTAGCAAATTCCTCTTGCGATGTTCCCTCAAATGATAGTGCCAGCAACTTCGAAGGGGTCATTATTGAAGAACCACTCAGTAGCGCAAGTCTCACAAATAAGGGATGATCGCTTGGAAGTCACCTTAAGCAGGGAGAGAGTTGGGTCCCGACTTCTCCATCCTCGGATGGCTAAGGGCAGAGAGCTCTGCTATGTCTCGGAATGCCAAAACCTTATAAACAACTAGGGAAACTCACAAAAATAAAAGAAAAGAGGCCATTAGTCTTGCTTCATGTAGCATCAATCCTATGAACAAGCAAGAAGTAAATTATGGCACCGTGATTACCTGGGGGGTGGTGGGAAAGGGGGATGGTCGAGACTTTCGACCACCCGCCTTCCCGTTTGTTTAAAAGGGAAACCTTTGGGTAAAGGTGCTAGCAGATCCTACTATGATATGAATGCAAACGCAAGGGGAAATGTAAAATTAAACAAGAGGCACAGTGATAGATGAACCAAACCCAGAATGATGAGAGAAGTGGAGAGCAATCCTCCTCAGGGGGTCACTTCCAGTCTTGTTCGTTGGCCTGCAAGACAAGGCGGAGGGAGAGCAAAGAGGAAGAGAAACCTGCACCCACCTTAGCTCCGTGCGAAGTCCACCTCTGCACTCACCAACCAATCGCGCCCACCAAAAGCCACCCCCCTTCTCTCGTTGGTTTGAGAGTGGTTTTTTATTCCAAGGCCCCATCTAGAAGCCTCGAACGAGATGTGTAATGGATCGTGGAGTGATGGGAGAGGTGGCTCCGGACGTGGCAGGAAGACAACCCACGTTCTTTTGACCAGCGGTTACCAGAAGGCGGCTAGATGAATGGCCTTCTATCAGAAGATAGGCGGTCATCGATTTGGCCTTTCACAGGTCTGGGCGGCCAAGGTGTTGGCCTTCCAGACCAGGGAGGGCGGCCAGGAACTTGGCCTTCTAAGGACTTGGGCAGCCAACCTAGTGGCCTTATTGGAGTGGAGGGCGGCCAAAGACTAGGCCTCCTAGGGGCAGAGGGTGGCCATCGCCCTTGCCTTCTAGGGGGATGGGTGGCCATGAGTTTGGCTGCCCAGCTCATGAGCTCTCAACCACTTTAAGCAAGGGGCCCATTAACAAAAGTGTGTTTGGACTGGACTTTAAAGCATAAAATGCCGCTGACCTGAGAAAATGACCGCGTTCACCTATGTGATGGTCTAATTGGAGATCTGCGGGATGTCCAAATTTTGGCACCTAAAAATGCCATTCTAGAATGTCCATTTTGCAAGGGAGTCTGGCGGACTGATAAATGGGTGTTTCGATAAAGAAACAAGTCTACTAAGGGTAGCCTGCTAAAGGGGATTCTTGAGCAGAAATCAAGCTTCATGCAGGGCCGCATGAGCATTAAGAAATTAGATAAGCCATTGAAAAAAGGAGAGAAGGGACATTTAATCTAAAGGACGTGCATCTACAGTCGCATGGGACCCCCTAGCATAGCGCTGCGGGACTTGAGGGGATGAACGCAATCCAGCTCAAGGAGATACAAGGCCCCACACCAGTTTACTAGGAGCTTCGAATATGACCAAGTGATCCCGTCGTATCAGGAGTTTCCTCCAGCAAGCTGGGTGTACAAGGGCAGGGATAGTCACTTGCTGGTGGCAGCTTGGTGGGACTTCAATTGCTGAGGGGAGCTGGAGAAGCTATCAACAATGCGGCTAGATTGTCAATTAAGGGAGGTTCGACATCCACTACGCCTGGTGGCGGTTCAAGCATAGCCACTTGTATTGCTAGGAAGCTTCAACGATCAAGAAGGCTGAGGAGGGCCCGCTTCTGTGGGAGGATTAGCCTCCCACTGCACTAGATTGAGAGTACCTGAGGACCTACTTTTCCCAAATCCACCAGGAAGTGGAGTGGCTCAAGCAGCAGTGGCCTCGAGACGGTCGGACTTCCTCATCGTGTAGGTGGGGTTACAATGGGGTAATCAAGACCCTGAGGTCGGTGCAGGTGGAGACTACAACTATCGCTGTTGGGATGTCACAGTCGAGATTGTTGAGGACCTGGTGGATCCAGTTTCGAGCTGACTGTGGCTTCAGGAGGAGCACCACCCATGACGGCATGCTCCCAGAGGGGAGTTTTGTTAACACAGTCGTCCCCAACTGAAGGTATCAAATCGCTCACGCGATCTGGTTGACCAGGCCGGTGGAGTTTATCTCTCACATAGAGCATGCCTACACACTGAGACACATCAGGGAGGTAGTTGCAAAGGCAGCCCAAGTGCTGGGGCTGAAATCGGAGCAACTAGTTCCTCTATGGTTGACTCACTTTGGGGCTTTATGAAGACATGTTCTTTATTATGTTGTCTTTACCTTTCTTCTTTGTTTGTTTGGTTGAGATATGGTTCATTGATATGGATCTTTGGCAGGTTCCCCAGCGATGGAAGATTAGCAGAAGTCTCCACGAGCCTGAGATTCCCACTAGGGCGCCGAGCTGGTTGTACCATTAAAGCCCAATTGTCTAGAATGCACTACCGTTAGTTTTTTATAATCTGGACGTAAACGCCCTATAATTGGACCGCTAAGGCCCATTAACGGTCTAATACTCGATCGCTTGTCTCCAGGTGTTCAGCCCATAACTAGGATTCCGTCCAACTTAAACGGCCCATTACTAGACCGCTTGACTTTATAAACGATCCAGTATTAGACTGCGTGAAATGCCTAAACGGCCCAGTAATCGATCGTTTGTGCCTGAGTACCGTTAACCCGAGATTTGACCCAAGGGTTGATATTTCTATGTTCCTAGATGGACTAATTGGCTTTCTAGGACTTGTCACCTTATTCAAGACATCTAAATTAAATTATGAAAGGTAAAGAATGTACCATTATGCTGTCAAATTTTCTCCAAAGGCATAACTTAGCTATTAATACATTTCTTGGACTCTCATAGTCATATTTGGTGCGTTCTTTCATTGACATTGCATCTTGGACACTATCATTGAACTTGATGTCCTTCTCGCCCTGACCTATATATATCAATGATTAGGGAACCCTAAAAGTGAGAGAGGATCATTTACTATCTATTTCGCCCCTTTTTCTGTGCAGGGAAGAAAATTTGCAAGGACATGTCCCTCTCCCATGATTTGAGCTCGAAGAAGGTGATTCTTATCTGATCTTATCATTCCACACGAGAGTTGAATGTGCTGCATCTGGTCCAAGCTTGAGAAAATGTGATTCTTCATCATCCATTGACTGGGTTCAGGAGGAATCCAATTTTAGTTGCTAGTTGGCTTTTGAGCACAGCTTTCTTGAAAGAAGGGGGATTCTTAACCTCCAAATCAATTATACTTGCACATTCTAGCATCCTTTCAACTTTTGGGTTTATATTGTAAATCTTATTTTCATGTACATTGAGGAAAACTGTGTGTGGGTGCTACGTTCTGTGCAGCTTGTGTGTGTGTTCTGTTGCACCATGCAACGTGTGTGTGGTGCTATGTGTTCACAGCATGTGTGTGTGGCTCGATTCACTTCATAGTGGATTATCAATCCTCACACAGTGAGGGGTGGACGTAGGGGGCACGCTTGTGAACCCGAACCACCTAAAATCTTGTGTCCATTGTGATTGTGTTGCTTGTGTCATTTGCTTGTCATGTGGGCTCTCCGTCGGAGTTAAGCATTATTTCGCCATCATATTGTGCATATGCTCTTCAGATCATCTCTATGTTTCGTGTGAGCTTTTGCTCCTTGTGAGGGAGAGTTTCTTGCTGGGGTTTTCAATTTTATCTATCCAAGGTTTTTAAGTTTTAAGAATTTTTTTTTATCAATCAATTCACCCCTCCTCTCTTGATTGCCATTCGCTTGGGGTCAACAATTGGTATCAGAGCTTTGGTATCCATGTTCACTGACATTGCAGTCTCTAAGAAGGATCTGTGCAAATGGCAAACAATGGGATGTTACCTGAAGGGCATTCAATTCACAGGCCTCCGTTCTTCGATGGGACCAATTACCCTTATTGGAAAAATAGAATGTATGTTTTCCTGCATCCTCAAGAGTATGATATATGGCATGTTATTAGTAGAGGTCCTTATGAGTTACCCGACAATGAGGATGAATGGGAAGAAGAAGATATCAAGAATTGTTCAGCAAATTTTAAGGCTATGAATATAATTCAGTGTGTTATTCATCCCAATGAATGTTCACGAATCTCAATGTGTGCTTCTACACAGAAGATGTGGAATAAACTTCACTTGATCTATTAGGGGACTTCAGAAGTAAAGGAAACCATAGCAAATTTGTTGGTTCGCAATTATGAACTCTTCATGATGAAGCAAGATGAGTCCATCTCTGAAATGTTTGCCAGATTAATGGAAATCACGAATAGACTAAAGGTGTTGGGGAAGGAATATACAAATCAAGAGCTTGTGAGGAAAGTTCTACGATCTTTATCACCGCAGTGGCAGGTAACCTGAACTAATTATGCACATAATAAATCCATTTATAATGTCTATATGAACCGTAGGTAACCTATAATTAAATTCATAGGTAAATCATATAACTTGTACGCATTCATAAAATTTACACATATTCAAAACTTGCATATTCACATCATTCACATATCATATATCAAGAAATCTGCACAGTCACATTCAAACCATAACTTGTATGCATTCACAAATTTTACATATTCAAAACTTGCACATTCACATCATTCACATAGATCATGAAATCTGTACATTCACATTCAAACCATAACTTGATATTATATATACAAAATACCATCAATTTTATGAACAACAAACAAGTGCAAGTATGTGAAAATACATACACAATCAATATTAGTGTAAACATTATATTACAATAAGTATATATATCGAAAATGAGGGGGGCGGTCTAACATATATCACCATGTTAGTAAGGGAATCAAGAGCAAGGAGATGAACTGTTCTGGGCATCGACTTACTTAGGCAAGAATACAGCTGAAGCTGCTAAAGGATGACAACTCCAATGCACACAAATGTTATGCTCATAGCTGCCTTGTTTCACTGATCCTCTTTACTTGCTTCGTCTTCATCATTTCATATGCAGAAAGGTCATTTGTCAGCAAGTGATATAAAATTGAGACAAATTAACATACTAAGGGAATATCTACTAGAAGACTAGCATTACCTTGATCATTTTCCTTCATTATAAGAGGATTCTCAGGTGATGCTTCCAGATCATTTGCATGGGAAGTTCCTTCTTTATCCTTTTGTTTTTCACCTCCATTTACTGGAACATTGTGTAGTGACGAGACTGAATCAATTGACCCTTGAAGAGATGATGGCAATGGTACCTCCTCAGGAGGGACATATCGAAGGATCAAGATAGAAACTGCAACAATCGTGAATGCAAGCAGTGTACCCACACTCACCTACATAAAAATGGTAACTAATCAGACTACTAAACCATGTGTTTCTCAGAGTGACATTCAATTTCCTTTTCAATACAAAAAGACATCAATACAAAAAGACATGATTTTATTTCCCTTGTCAAAGACAATAAAGAGGTCGTCATACCATTCCTGCTAACTGAGAAACATCCATAAAAAAGGCTAAAGCTGCAGCACAGACTCCAGTCAATATTGTGCTTTTCACGGGAACTTGAGTTTTCTTGTTGACATCAGCAAAGAAAGGTGGTAATAGTCCATCTCTTGACATAGCCATCAATATTCTTGGCTGTTAAACAGGCAAACAGAGTTCATAATGATCAATCAATAACTGAGCAATTCTTGTCAAATTAGGCAGAGGGTGTATGAACAATAGTACAGTAATCAAATAATGCATGACAAATAACAGGAGAAATGAACTACAAGAAATCCTCCATGAAAGCATCCAAGGGAGTCTGACAAAAAAGAACAAGGAGAAAACATAAAACGGACATACTCTTTATTTTGTTGCCCCACCCTTTTTGAAATTTTATTAAAATTATTGATTAATTATATATATTTTGGAGAGGGGAAGATTCGCGACCCACTATGTACCCGACTCAAACAACTCATCGAGACCCGCCAAACCCAACAAGTGACAGTCCTGACAGGACCCACTTATTGTGAGGTCCCATTCGCTCAAGGCCCGCGTAGCCTATCGGGCCATGACTCAGCTGCCCGACCGATAATCCTCCCCACGATTGAGGAATGCCTACAGGGGATTTTAACGAGCTACCCCAAGGTCGGTGGAATACCCCCGACAGGTGCCCACGTTCCTGGGCCCCCGGCCTAGGGGGGTGCCCCTCCCTTGTTTTTATCCTTTGGGGATTAACTCAACATCAAGACTCCTGGGCGGGCTGAGGCAAAGTTCTTGTTGTTGGTGCCTATCGAAGCGGAGGTTGCATTGTTACTTGGGAGAAGAAAATCCAAAGGGATAAGGAGGAGGTGAGAGTCCTTGATCGGGGAGAGTTCCACTTGTGAGCGTAAGGTCCCCTAGGCCCTCACGCTTCCTATGTACAGGGAAGAGAGCCTGCAACTATATAAACTCAGAAAATCTCTCCAGAAAGATAAGCCCACTCTCAGCCACTTCAACCGGCGGAGAGTTATCTCGTGCCCTTCTTCTCTCCTACCTCTCTTTCTTACACCTCGCTCTTACCGTCCCCTGACTTAAGCATCGGAGAGTTTTTTCCGGGTTCACAACCCCGGTCTCCCTGATTGATTTTTTTTCCTCTTTGCATAATATTATGCTGGGGTGACTGCACCTATGATCTCCCTAAATCGAACGACTCAAGACCCCGCACGAGATCACGCCTCCTCATATTTGATACCAAAGACTAGTCTACAATTATGCCTTAATTTTCAGCTTTTACGGCACTACCGCCTGGTAATTAATTAACATGTTACATTTTATTTTTTTACCCTTTTTTGGGATATTACTGTTGGTACGTAGAGGCAAACCCACCGAACCCTGACACCATGGATCTCTTAAGACACGTAGCTAGTGAAACGAGCTAAAGTTAAAAAGGGATCAAATTAAGTAGTTGACATCAAGCACTACTGTTATTAGTAAGAAAACCAGAAAAATGTGACTTCATAGATTTTATTTTCTCTTGATAATTGATATCTAGATTATGGAGTATCATAATTTAGTACGTACCATTTTCCTTGGACTCCTTCCACGAAATATTTCTACTGGATGTTACCCACACATCACTTATTAGGCTACATATATATATATGTATATTATGAAGGTCAATCAGAGTAGATCATCCGTCATCATCAAAAATGAAGGTGAACCCAACGTCTCCGGCCTTGACCAGTGTACGTTTTATATAACTAATTAACCGACGTAGACTTGTCATCACAATATATATATACATTTTTTCACCGAGAGAGCGCCACATACCAGTGGGTGATGACCAAGATATTCGATGATCTGCTCTACAGCAGGGTCAAATGCTACATTGATGATTTGGTCGTAAAGACGAAGAAGAGGAGTGACCATCTAAGCGACCTCAGGATCATCTTCCAGAGGCTCCGACAACATGAGCTGAAGATAAACCTGATGAAGTGCGCTTTGAGGTCTCCAGCAGAAAATTTCTGGGCTTCATTGTCCAGTATAGAGGGGTCGAGATCGACCCCCTCAAAATAAAAGCCATCCAAGAGCTACCGCCTCTGAAGAACCTAGGAGAGCTGAGGTCCCTGCAAGGCCGGCTAGCTTATATTCGCAGGTTTATGTCTAACCTATCAGGACGCTGCCAGCCATTCCACAAACTAATGATGTAGAATGCACCGTTCAGCTAGGGTGATGAATGTCAGCATGCCCTCGACCAGTTTAAGGGTTATTTGAAGACCCCGCCTGTGCTGGGGGCACCTGTCAAGGGCAAGCCGCTCATTCTTTATATAGCGGCTATCGAATACTCACTAGGGGCAATGCTCACCCAAAATAATGACGAGGGAAAGGAGCAAACTCTCTACTACCTCAGCCGAAGATTAGTGGGGGCAGAAGCCAAATACACTCCGATTGAGAAGGTCTACCTCGCCTTGGACTTCGCAGTCAAGAAGCTGAGACACTACATGTTATCCCATGAAGTGAGCCTGATCTCTCGGGCTGACCCCGTCAAGCACATTCTCTCCCAGCCAGTCCTGAAGGGGCATCTCGGTAAATGGGTCGTGCTACTGATGGAGTTCAACATCACCTACATACCATAGAAAGCCATCAAGGGGCAAGCCATCGCAGACTTCTTCACGGCGCATCCCGTGTCTGAAGACTCCCCACTAGCCATTGAGCTGCCCGAAGATGAAACACTGGAAGTGGACCAGGTCCAGCAGGTCGTGTGGCAGTTGTACTTCGATGGGGCTTCCAGAACAGAGATAGCTCCCTCTGGACGCGCCAAAGTACGGGCTGGAGTGGGCATCGTCCTCAAATCTCCTGATGGAGAAGTGATGCACACCTCCTGCTGCATCAATAAACCCTATACAAATAATGAAGCAGAGTATGAAGCCCTGATTATCGGTCTCCAAATCACTTTGCAAATGGAGATCAAGATGTTGCAAGTGTTCGGTGACTCACTGCTGGTCGTCTAGTAGGTCCAGGGACAGTTTGATGTCCGGAAGCCTGAACTGATCCCTTACCATGCCAAGGCAAAAGGGCTCATGGAGTAGTTCTACCTCCTCGAGATAGGCCACGTCTCCAGGGGAGAGAATACCCAAGCCGACGCCTTGGCAAAGCTAGCCAGCTCGCTAGCAATCCCGCCGGATGGGTCGCTCGACATCTGAGTGATCAACCAACGCCAGGTGCCTAGCATGGTGGAAGAGGGTCCAGAGGGAGAAGAGGAACTAGATGCTGTCACAGTAGAAGCCATCAGCCCACCTGACTGGAGGGCCCCCGATATGCAGTGGTTTAAGTACCGGTAATTACCCCTGCAAAGGGAAGAGAAGATCAGATTGATCAGAACAAAGGACTCTTATGAGCTCCAGAATGAGATCTTATTCCGAATCGTGGCCGATGACAGGCAGAAAGTGCTCCTCCGATGCTTGTCCATTGAAGAGGCCCAGAGAGTCATGAAGGAGGTACACGCCGGAGCAGCCGGGGCACACCAGGCGGGACCGAAAATGAAGATAGAAATAAAGAAGCTTGGCTATTATTGGCCGATGATGTTCGACGACTGTTGCAAGTATGCTAAGTCATGTCAAAAGTGCCAAGAGCACGCCACAATACCCAGGAGGCCACCCGTGCCATTGCATCCTACAGTGCCTAGTTGGCCCTTCGCCCAACGGGGAACAGACGTCATGGGCCCATTGCCCGCCTCATCCACGGGTTGTAAGTACATCTTGGCAGCAACCGATCATTTCTCCCGCTGGATAGAAGCTGTCGCCTTAAGGGAGGTCACTGGGGAAATCGTCGCCAGATTTGTCTGTCGCAATATTATATTCCAGTTCGGCACTCCCGACCGAATCATCTCGGATAATGGCAGCCACTTCCGCAACCAGAAGGTCTACCGACTGGCAGAAAAATATAAGATTGACTGGAGGACGTCAACTCCCTACAACCCACAGGCCAACAGTCTGGTCGAAGCCTTCAACAAAACTCTCTGTACCCTCTTGGCCAAGATTGTTAGCTCCAACAAGAAGGACTGGGAGGGAAAGATGTACGAGGCACTATGGGTGTACCGGACAGTATACATGACCCCAACGGGCTGCTCACCTTTCTCCTTGGTGTACGGCTCAGAAGTAATTGTCCCCGTCGAGTTGGAGATACCCTCCCTCAGGGTCGCCATCCAGCACGAGCTAGCCCCCGAGGGATAGACAAATATTGAGCGAAGGCTCGAAGAGCTCTCCAGCCTGGAGGGAAAGCGGCTCCGAGCCCAGCAGAATATTTAGGTCTATCAGGCCCGAATAGCACGCGCCTTCGACAAGCTTGTCAGGGAGCGCGAATTCAAGAAAGGTGACCTCGTCATGGTCAAGAGAAGAGATGTCATGGCCGCCAACCCCAAAGGCAAGCTGAATGAAAATTGGCTCGGGCCCTATGTGGTCCAGAAAGTCTACGAGGGCGGAGCCTATGTAATCGTCAACCATCGCGGAGAAGTTCAGTTCCCGCCTCTTAATGGGAGACACTTGAGGCTGTACTATGCCCTGGTGTCCCCATTCAATGAATAAAATTATCTGCCGCCCCGTTCTGAGGATGAATCTACACAATCATCATCTGGGCAGTTTGATCACTGCTCGTGTTATCACGGGATAGAAAAAGGAAGAAGAAAAAAAAGAGAGAAAAAAAAGAGAAAAAAGAGAAGAGAAAGAAAAAAGGAAAGAAAGGAAAAGAGAATAAAAAAAGGGAAAAAGGAGAAAGAAAAAAGAAAAAGAGGAGGAAGGAACTAGGGGGCAGCACCTCCCGATGCTGAACCTTTGCCATACATTGGTGAATACTTTAAGAAGATGAGCAAACCGTGTCGGTTCCTCCACTTAAGTGACGTTGACGAATAGACATCCCACCCGAGCCTTACGCTCGGGATAGGGAAATAAACCCCTCTTTGCGTCAGCACTAAGCGCAGTGCGGATGATCACCACAAGAGACGAATAAACCATGCCGATCCCACCACCTTGGTGGTACCGATGAACAGACACCTTATCCATACCTTACGTCTGGAAAAGGAGAATAAACCCTTCTTTGTGTCAGCATCAACCCAGTGCTGACGAAGACTCTAAGAGACAAACAAACCCTGTCGGCTCCGCCACCTCGGTGGTACCGACGAATGAGCACCTTATCTAGACCTTACGTCTGGGATAAGGGAATAAACCCCTCCTTGCGTCAACACTGACCCAGTGTCGACGAACACTACAAGAGACGAATGAACCATGTCGATCTCGTCACCTCGACGATACCGACGAATAGACATCTTACCCAGACCTTACGTCTGGAATAAGAGAATAAACCCTTCTTTGCATCGGCTTTGACCCAGTGTCGACGAATATTCCAAGAGACAAACAGACCATGTCGATCGCATCACCTCCACGACGCCGACGAACAAACACCTTACCCGGACCTTACGTCTGGGATAAGGGAATAAACCCTTCTTTACGTTAGCACTGACCTAGTACCGACGAATATCTCAAGAGACAAACAAACCATGTCAGTTTCGGCACCTCGGTGACGCCGACGAATAAACACCTTGTCCAGACCTTACGTTCGGGACAAGGGAATGAACCTGCGAATTTTAGTGCGTCCACAAGTGTGGCACGTCCGGTGGGACCAAAAATCACCCTTCATCTCTTCGCCAGGACTAAGGGCCCTACGACCCCTTCTTGAAATACTAATTGTTTAATCTGCAATTGTAGGAGCTGCATTCTGACGATCGCGATGGCTGTGACGTTTGGACCTCTGGTCGTTGCTTAGTCATGCCGCTCATGGCTATTCGGCCGTCCCAATCAAGTTCAGTGACTTTCCGCTGGTTGTGGGCTTCCCCAACTTCTTGGGGGTGGCCTTTGTGGAACTGCTGGACGTCCAGGAGATGGAGCCGGTCACCGTGCCAGAGGCGACCCCGATTGAGGCTGCTGCGCTGGGCTGCTATACTCATCACATTCATTCTCACGCCTCCGTCAAGCGGAAGCGCACCCCGGCTGCCAGGAGGGCAGCCAAGAAGAACGTTGGCCCATTGCAAAGCCGGCTCTGCACTTCGAGCAAATCTGTGCTCATCGGAGGCATCCAAGTTTTTCTGAACGGCCAACAGGCCAAGATTACACCCGATCGGGTGATTTCCAGGGTGCCAGTGCGCAACTCCTTCCAAGTGCTGGCCCAAGGGAAACTGGACCGCTTTGGGTCCAAATCGAAGGGGGGATTGGCCCTTAAGCCAATCAGCTTTAAACAAATCTGGGTTCCCAAGCAGCCGTGGGCCCCGGCTCTAAGAAGAGAAAAAGAAATAGATGAGAAGACCAAGGTTCTGACCCAAGCTTCCCGGAGGTCAGCTCTCCAGCCCCACAGTCATCGGGCTGAGACTCACCCACATGATGAAGAACAAGTCGGGACGACCTGGCAAGACCGCTTCCCCCACAATTTTTTGGCACCAGTCAACGTGCCACGAGCTGTCATCAGCCCTGCTAAAGGGCGAAGTCATATTATTCGGGCTGTCCGGGGGTACTCCCACAACCTCGACAATACCACTCCGGGGATGCAGCAACCCTTAGAAGCTACAAATGCTATGAGTAAAGGCCAGGAGCGACGAGCCATAATACGCACCTGCAATATGGTTGGGGTGACCGACTGCTGTGGGTCTTCGCCCGCGAATCATAATGAGGTAGCGCAAGCCCGTGTTGAAGAAATAGATGCAGCCCGAGTCACGATGGCTGTAAACATGATCACAGCTGGGGATGACAGTGGGAGACCATCCACGTCGTCCGAAGAAATGCCAGCTGAAGAAAGAGGTGTGGCCCTCAGCCCTTCCATGCATGACCCCGTGGTGCTAATGCTGCTGCAAAGATACCGACAAGAGATTGAAACATTGGAAAAGCAGTTGAATGAAAAGAATGCACAGCCGTCTATCACCGGGCAGGCCGAATTCCCTCCCGAGACACCGGGAAGTAATGTCCAAATCCTCGGAGCTTTGCCACAGGCAGCAGTAGCTCAGCCGGCACCTAGCTACATAGGGGGCACTCCCTCCCAGCCCCGGAGAATCCGGACGTGAAGATGTGGAGGGGCGTGGTGCCCAATGAGCAAGATCCGGAGGTTCCGGAGGGATAAGGGGGTCACTGGAACAAAGATCTACACAGAAGGTAGATTGCTAGGGGTGAAAATATGGAATTGGGAAAAAATAGCAAACAAAGGTTTAATGGCCTGATTTTTTTTGTGGAGGATGGGGGGGACGTGTGGAACTCACCTTCCAATTTTGGGCACGATCTGAGCTCCTGATGGAGAGCTAAAAATCATGCTTTAGTATTCTGTCCAGGGGTGGACAGAACTCCGACGGGTTGACGGTGGCGGTGCGATGGTGGCTCGATGGCGACGACGACGACGGTGCTGAGCTTCTCACTCAGGAAGGGGACTGAAGAGAGGCTTCACACCTCAGAAGAAGGAGGCTTCACACCTCAGCAAGGGGGAGAGAGGAGAGAGGAGAGGGGCGCCCTTGGGCTGTCTTGGATAATTTTCACAAATTCTTCTCCTTTTATGACAATAAAATTTGATGCGGGACGGATGCACGGACTGGACTCCAAGTTGATGCGAACCTTGGACTCTAGACAAGCTCGCGATCATCTCTAAGTGATGGAAGCGTTGGACGTGTGCGGTTGAGGAACCGGTAGTGAGCTAGGGTGGTCAAACTCTCATTCGTGCCCGGATCGGGTCACGGGACGGGTCTCGCTCTCTCTCACAGTGGTGATGAAAGTAAAGCGAGCTAATCTCCTATCACTAGCAGCGGCATACAAACATATACGAGATAAGCAAAGTGCCTACGAGGAGGGTGGCGAGTGTACCGCCATGCTCCGGGCGTGGGGAAGATGACCTCGACCAAGTACGGTAACTCTCGGTACAATGGGTAAAATTTAATTATAGCAGTGAATTATATTGCCCACCCCACGCAGGAAGGTAAAGAGATACAAGTGGGTCTGGGAGGACCGATTCTGGGTTGACGGGTAGAAAGTCGGAAGGGCTCTCGGGGCAGATTCGGGCTGCTGGTCCGACTCGGTGTTGCGCCGACTTGGTTCTGAGTCGCAGGACAGCAAGTAATGGCCTCCAAAGGGACATCATCCTCCTTAAGTCTTCTAAAGATGGCACTTGGCTGGGACGATGGCAGGACATCCCTGATCGACTCCCTGAAGTGGCGGTTCCTGAAACTCAGCAGAGGTAATTAATTGAGAATTATTTTATTATTGTCTCTACTGGTCTGTTCACGGAACAGATTTGTGCGCCTCCACAACAAGATTTTTTTGTTGCTCAGATCTGGGGGTGGATCAAGGCGTGGTTAGTTTCGTTGGAAAGAGGACTCACAAATCTACAACTTATATTTTTTTCAGATCCATAAAGTAAGAGGATTGGAAATGGGAAGCTCTGCAAACTATGTGTTTTTCTGGAGCAGGTTACAGAACAGTCAGGACAGAAAGGGATCTACCTGAAAACAAATAGGTCATGAGAGTCAAAGTCAAGTGTCAATTTGTAACCTTTAATTATGATTCAATAAAGTGAAGATTTTTGAGTACATGATATTGTGCATTCATCATTCTATGTGGATGTGTATAGTGCTCTGATTATCTTGCTAGCTTGAGGCTTTATTTGCCGGTTGTCTATGTTCTCGATTTAATTTCGCTGCATATCTTGGGATGTGACACCGATGAAGTCTTGATGAATAGGGAGGCTGTTAATATGACGTCCCAGTACCAGGCGCAGCCAGAAGAAGTATCAGAAGCCAGCACACTGCATACCTATGAGGCGTGTTTTTTGACACCTCTGAGGGAACAACAGGGATAGCAAGAAGTCCCTACGAAGAATAAGAAGAAGCCTGCACCCCGTTCAGTAGTGGGGGCACACATCCATGTTGTGATGGCACAACTAGCTCCACCAACTCTAGCACCAGTTTGGATTCACCAACCTACCATGATTAGAATACCCACTCATAATCGGAGGAGACAAACTCCGCTGCCAGTAAATAAGAAAATAAGCCCAGAAATCTGAAGACTACAGGCTTACATAAATAGACTAGATGAATATGAATAGCCCAAATTGCAACCACTACAAATAAAGGATCATGTGCCATGGGAACAGCTTGAGTAGCTCACCATGGAGCAGGAAGAAGAAGAAGGAGAATCAAAAGAATATGGCAACTTGTTCTGGTGGCAGGCACCACCCAAGAAGGAGCAAAAGAAGAAAAGAAAAGTTCAAAACACCAAAAGGGTGACAACCCTTTCCTGTAATACCTTGTCCACTTTATTCAGTCTTCTTGGAGAGGATGAGGAAGAAGATATTTGTTTCGCACCATCAACTGAAGTAAGCCAGGCTGAAGCTACGACTTCTGCTCATGCAACCCGGTCGGGTAGGAAATGGGGACGCCCGCCACTGGCTCACCATAACATCATCTTCAGGGGGGAGCAACCCTACCAAATACCTTCTCCGAAGGTCAGGGGAGTTTAGATTCCTCCTCTACCAGGGCTCTATACACAATGCAAGGAGGGCAGTGGCATCCCCTCTTTTGTTGAATTTCTCAAGGCGACCAAGGGGAAACACCCTCGCCAAGAGGCCGGCTCTATAACTGGGGGCACTCACCTGCAGCCTCTCCAGCCTTCAGGCCCGCAGGTTGAAGATAGGACCAGCCCCGCTCCATATACTAAAAGCCAACATGTTGGGTTCGTTGCGCTACCTCTTTATCTTTGATAATAATTTTGATGATAACAAAATACTGTGTGTAAGAGCTATTGAAAATATCCTTTGGTTCTTCCATATCATGTATATGGTTCTACGACATCCATCATGGGACATTGGAGGTGTCTTTAGTTTTAACTAGCTACACATGAGTATTGATCTATTTGAGTTGAATGAGATTCATGTATAGCTATTACATGTCAAATTGACTGTGCTTCTCAGCTCTTGGGTGGCATCTCAAGATCTAAGTGGTATCGGGTTCGCCCAGTTTCTATGTTTTGTGTTGTTACAAGTGGTATCAGAGCAAGATGTGTGGAAGTACATGGAAAGTTGAGATATTGAAGTGATCAGAGTCCATAAGGTCCAGTATAGTCGGTAGCTGACATAGGTTTTGTCTTTCTTTGCCACTTTGCTTCTCACGTGAGCGCTTGTGTGCATTGTATTGGTGTTGTAAGGCAATTTTACTTTCGTCAGAATGTTGGCGTGGGACCTGAAGAATTTGATGGAGAGGCACCTTTCTTTGAAGTGGTCATCCTGGTTATGCTGTGCTGGGTAGAATTTGCTGGCAGGCATGAATCTGTGGTGCAGCGTTCGAGATATCCGTGGGGAGATTAGGTGATTGATGGGAATTATTGACGGTAAAATGGCCGTGCATGTTCTCCAGTGGAGACTTATGTCACTTGGGCCATCCCAACTTGAAGTTTAGTCAACCCCTGAGGTGATAAGGTTGTGGTTTGAAGTGGCGGAATGGATGCCCTGATTGAGAGAGTGCTCAGGCGAGCTAAGGATTTCCTTCTTGTTAAGGTATTGTTAGCTGAGCTTGACTTTCTCATGCTGTCTTGTGGTGTCATTTTAAGGTAAGGTTGGGAAGATCTATCTCTGTAACTCCTTAGTCCTGCGCGTCTGCTTTTGAGTGGACTGTGTTAGATTGGAACCTGATTTGATCTTATTCAGCGGTGCCTTGGTTTTGGACCCAGATTGTGGAATTGGGGGACAATATGCATCGTGTTAGATGATCCATGCTGGGCGGCTATTGAGATATGAAGGTTCAACAATGGATTCAAGAATTAAGGATAAGAAGAGGCAGGTGTTTATTGTGATTCGTGTTATGGCAGTTTGTGATCGGCAGTTGGCATGATCAGTACTTGAGGCGTGGTGAATTGCAGTTGGGTGAATTGCGATGGCGCCAAGAGATGTGCTGAGATGCAGATGTCGAGTTGTCTGCGCTACCTCTGTGCATTGTATCGAGTGTGCAATGGAAGCGTGGTGGGCTTGTAACCCACAGGTTAAGGATTGTGGGGTCGAAAGATTCTAACCGACCGAGAGGATTGCTTCCTTGGTGTAAGGTTGTCTTGGCTGTGTGAGCCATGATTTGGTTGCCATGCCATTGTTTGAGGCATTGTGGATGTTGGCACTGACAGGTTTGAGAATTGGGGAAATATGACAGCGAATGTGTCGGGTAAGTACCCTTTTGTCTTTGTTGGAAGTTGCACTCCGGGATGGAATCGTGGTGCTAGAGATGCATTTTCTGAGAGGCGATTGTGGGTCCTCGTTGGTAAGCTGTGAGTGGCTAGTGTGCTTAGCCGAGTGGTCAACTGTGATTAGACTTATAAGTGACCCAGTTTATGGTTGTGTCCTGTGGTTCTGTATTGAGAGTGGAACTGGGGATTGTGTCTACCAAGCATTGTTTGACTGGCACTTTGTTGATATCTACAGTAATGCACAGAGCATACTTTCTGGCTGGCTGTGGAGCCAGTTCATGTTCATAAAAAGTGATCGTCGGCTGACTGCTGACTGGAGCTAGGACTGTAGTGATTTGCTCTGCTGCTATGTCCTCGTTTACCATCACTCTTTCAAGATATTGCTTTAAAGCTCTCTGATGTACAACGGATCTTTTAATAAGCTCCAAAATTGAAATCCGAGCCGGCGTTCTATCGAGGTGCTTCAATAAATCATACTCCGTGCCTAGCACGGACTCCTGTTCCTGCTCTGGTTGGTCCTGTGCGGGCTCCTGCTCCCGTTGGGGAAATATTCTGTGAAACATGCGCCCACTCCGGAGCACCATAGTTTCAGACGCCTCTGTCGGGGCTAATGGAGATGGGGAAGAAGTGGAGGCCGGTGTATTGACGGGTAGTGGAGGATTGGTGATAGGAGGAGTGATGGCGAAAGGCCTTGCCGTGGAGGGTGGCGGGTTAGGTTGGGTAAGTGGCGTACGGAGTAGGAGAGACCATGAAGGCATGGTGGTGGCAGGTGGAGTGGATTGTGGCATTGGTTGCGGTGAAGTTGATTGTGGAGAAGCGGATTGTGGAGGAGCGGTTGCCGGCAAGGGGCGAATGAGGAGAGGCCTATTTGGCGTAGGGTTGGTAGGGGGAGGTGTATGTGTTGGTGGGCAAATGAGTAGAGGCTGTGCGGGGAGGGAGTTCGAGTGAAGCGGCCCTGGCGTGGTAGAGTGTATGAGGGGTCGTGAAGGTTGGGAAGTTGTGTGTTGAGGAGTCCTTAGCAAACAAGGTGGTTGGTGGGTTTCTTGGTTAATGGCCCCGACAGAGGCGTTTTCTTCATGCCATCACTGCCCTCTTTCCACCTCGCGGATTGAGGAGACAGGGTTAACTTGTTGATTTTACACCGGGTGCTCCGGCAATGGATTATTAACTATCCCCATATTAGGTTGGGGAGTAGGAGCCTACTGCTGCTGCTGGCCCTGCTGCTGCGGTTGCTGTTGCTGGACTTGCTGCTGACGTGGCAGTCTTCTCGCCTTCATGGAGGCTACCACCTTTCTCATTTCCTCCCAATCAATATCTCCCTGGTCATTCAAATCGTATATATAATCTTTGAAGTGAAAGCAGTGGGCAATGCTGTGACCCGACTGCCTGTGGAAAACACAATACTGGGAGGTATCAATATTTTGTGGTCAGACCGTCCTTTCCTTCGGCAAATGGAGCAAGTTGGCGGCCATTAAAGCATTAAAAATATCGGGGAGACTTTCAGGTAGTGGAGGGTATTCGGCCCTTTTGGGACCTACGGGCCTCCTGGGCTGTTGAGGCTCGTAATTGTTTGGCGGAGGAACATTATGGTATTGTGGAGGAGCAGGGTTGTGGGGTTGGTTTTGGTTTGGTGGTGGAGGATAAAAAATTTGACAGAGTCTCCCCTTAGTCGGGAGTGTCTCAGAACAACACGGGAGCACGTCCACACACTAAGATGGGACGGTCCCTAAAAAGAGCCTTAGGTGATACACCTAGGCCGAATGGACAACAAGGAATATCAGTTCTGAGGGCTAGCCTACTAGGAACCTCCCCGAAACCATGGGTAAAGAAGGGCGAGCCCTTTGGAACACCACGAGCATGGCTTCCAAGCTTCTCCTTGGGTAGCTTCATCGCGGCACCGCCAACCCGAAGCCCTTACGGCGACCACTATCTCACCGCAGCAAAGGCTAAGGAGGATGAGGGAAAACACCCAACCCTATCCGCCATGAGCAGCAAAAGAGAAATGGGGAGGGGGAAGGAGCCTCCTCGACCGCGAAGAATTCCTCACCGTCAAAGAAAGGAAGGGAACCTGCCATCGTCAAGAAAAAACTTCACCGCCGCCGGAAGAGATCGGGGGTGATGATGGGGAGGCGAAGGGTTTCTGAAGAAAAAAACTTGCGATGGGAGTTTTAAAAAGAGAAGACAAGGGGATGAGTTGGTGCTGGCCCCAACGACTCACCGCTCTGCCTTCGGGCCGTGGCCCACTGACTCCATGCGCGCCACCAAATCAATAGTCCGGCCACACCCCATCGAATTAGGCGGACAACACCACCGACTCAAGGGGGCCAAAGCGTCACTGAGTCACATCGCCTAGGTCGTGCCACCGACTCAAGGCAATGTGGGTCCCACCTGTCCAAGCTTGATGAAGCAAGTACATTCGCGGACCTCGCTCCATTCATCCCTCACTCGTAACGTCCACAATTGGGGGGCATTTGTTGACGTCTAAAAAATTAATGGGCTTTAATTATGTGCCCGAAGAAGTTAACTGAAGTTAAAGACGGGTCCACTCGGACCGCTGAAGCCTCAGGTCACCTCATAAGAAGTACTGGGGACTTCACATCTCATCATCTCGGAGTAAAACATCTACCACAGCTCACTGAGGCCGAATAATGGTCAGAGCCAATGAACCTAGCAACGCAGCAAGCGTGCAAGATATATCTCCATGCCGTCGTCCGATCAAGGATGAGAATGTACCAGGTGAACCTCCACCTGATAAAGAACCCCTCTCGAGATGAAGAAAAGCCCCTGGTTCCTCAAAATAGGGAGTCGAAGGCTAAATCAGTAGAAAACCTAAATGACCCGATCAGGGCGCCCGGAATGCCGAACCGGTCCGTACGTGACCAAAAAGATGCCCAGCCAAGGCGAAAATGCTTCGATGGATGACCCTCCTCATGAAGACCCTCCACATGCCCTCAGAGTGGCGTTGGCAACATAAATCAACGTCTCGAATGCTAAATCAGGGAAAACTCGGGTTACCCGATTTGGGAACACACAACTCCAGAAAAGGAGTCGTAAATGAACTCAGAGATGCTCTGCGAAGGTGAAAGTGCTTTGGCAGATTTTGACACTTTAAAAGGTCAAATAATTTTACCTTATATTTCTATTTTTCTAGTAACAAGGTTAGTTTCATGTACCATTGGTTTTCAAAACATCGTTCAGATTTTTTTGACTCATGAGATTTGTAGTGGTCGAAAAATAGTTATACACTTCTTGACTCATACCTCCAACAGTTTGTGAAACGGGACTCCGAGACTTATTGGGATAAGGACTTACGATCACCAAGAGGACATCAGAAGTGTTAGAAAAAAATAGTGCATTAAATGCTTGGAAAAAAGTAGTGCATTAAATGCACTACAAAATTACAATGATTAAAAACCTTCCCCTTTAGGCAATGTTACCGTTCGAAATCGAGATTCACTCCCTTAAACGGACGGATGCATCCGTTGGGGAATAGAGGGAGGCATCCATTACGGATGCATCACCTCACTGAACGCCTCTTCTATGTTTTGCTCGGATTTCACATCACTATAAATAGACCACATTGGGTGGTCATTTCCACGGATACTTAACTACTGCAATCGAGACAATTTTATGCACTTTTGCTTCCTTCCTCTTCATTTTCTATTCTTTATGTTGAGTACTTGAGAGTAAGGTCAAGATTCACAAAACTCTCCTCGAGAACGTGATGATGGAAGAGAGGAGATCGCCTATCTGAGGGTCGTTGTATCTTTAGGAGGACATTGCCACGAGCACCGCATGTCAGGAAGCAATGGAACTCTTAGTTCTAGCGATCATGCGCTTCGGCACAACATGTTATGTTTCTAACTTTGTTTATTTATTTATATTGATAAATTGTGTTGCTTGTTTTAATTTTTCAGCAATAGTTCTCAACAAGAAGGAGTCATAATAGCTACCCCAGGAGACAACCCTACGACAGTCAAGTCAGACAATTGTGGAGCGAAGAGGGAGTGCTAAAAGAAGAAGTGAAGAACTCGAGAGGAAGTGTTTGCCTGGTTTCTCTCTTTTTTTCATTCCCTCCTAACTATCGGGCCAATGTGTTTTTATACCATCATCGGGAGGGTTGACCGTTAGGTTGCCGTGGTCAGGGAAGGTGCATGTGAGTCGCCCAATTCGCGTGAGCAGGGGGCATCGGCATTGACTTACCGTATATAATGAGGTGGTAGCTCCGCCAGTAATGCGACGGGGGCGCCGATGATTAATGCAGCAGAACTCGCCAGAGAGGGAGCGTGCTGGTGTCGTCAGGAGGAGTGACATAGGCGGCATGTCAGTATCGTCGTCGGAGTGGGATGTCGTTCGCCATCAACATGTAGCTGTGGCCGTTGCTGGAGTGGGCACATATATATAGATACGGTGTCAACTCGGGGCCTGCGGCATGATATGGGACGTAACGGACCATCCAGGTGGCCCCTAGCGCGGCCGCCAGAATCGAGATGCACCCTCCCAGCAGATCGCCCTCAGCGACTCCGGCCTGCAACACGCGAAACCAAAGGACGCCATTTCTGCTACAAGCCAATGAAGATAAAGATGTTGCAGGTGCTCTTGGTCAAAATTCATTTGTTTACTCCAGCCAATCTTGTTACAAATTGTCAAAAGGAAAATTGCTATGGCTCTATTCTAGCAAATACATGCTGGACCAATCAGACAAGAGGTTCTTTTTAAAAGAACCATTGTTTAATCCAACCAATTAGCTGCAGATCTCTTGGAGGGAAGTCCCTCACTAGTTCTTCTATAAATACTGGCCTCCTGTGTGAAGGAAGGCCGCTGCTGCCCTTGAAGAGAGCCACACCCCTTGTGCATTCAAGAAAATCTGTGAGTAAAAATTGAAGGGAAGGTGAGCAGCCTAGCACTAGGTCCAACCCAGCCCAATGCTATAAGAGAAAAGGAAGTGGAAAAGAAGAAGAAAGGAGTGCATCCCTCCTTCAGCTGTGCCAAGCGTGCTAGTGCTTGATGACATTGATCTAATGCTACAGTTGCATTCTTGTTGCCTTGCTTCATGCTTCCATTTTTATTTCAAATCTGTATTTTAGTGTGTGTCCGGTGCTCAGGCTAGAGATCGAAAGTGTTTTTTCTGCACTTGCAGCTTGTGTTTTGTTTTTGTTGCTCATGTGTGTGTGTGGGGGTTTGTCTCCGTGTGTGTTGAGGACTTCATCCTCATCAGGAGCTTGCTCCTCATGTGTGTGTGTGGTGGGGGGTGTCGTCCCCATGTGTTGCTATGTTTGTAGCGTGTGGTAAAGCCTCACCGGGTTTGGTGAGGGGTGGACATAGGTTGTGAGTTTGCAACCGAACCACCTTAAAAATCCTTATGCAATGGGTTGTGCCTTGTTTGTTTGATTCCTATTCTCTATCCCCATTCATAGGTTCGCAGGTTGGTTTAAATGCATGCTATCTTAGTCTCTTTCCTATCCACACACTAGGAGTATGTTGAGCTGTTGTTCAACTTAAGTGATGAAGTGTTTTTGTGGGAGCTCTTGAACCAGTCTTGTTACAACCGTTGTGCATTAAGCCTAAGTGTTTTATTTGTTTCATGAGAGTAATCCGTGCATTTATCAGTTAAGTTTTTGAAAGGGTAAAGTTTGTACCGGATCTGTTCAACCCCCCCTTCTTGATCCATTTGCACTAAGGAACTTAATAGGCAGAAGTAACGTTGGGGAGTACCGTTCGGTTGTCGGAGAGTCGTCTGACCCCCAAGGTGCCCGTGTTCATGCTCCTTGTGGGCTAACGAATTTCTTGTGCATCTATTGGGTCGCCAGGTATGGGGCATAGATTATCGGGTGGTCTACTTTGCACCCAGTGGGGCCTCGGCCGATGCAGACCTGGCACTGGTGGGTCGCATCGGGCTAGATAGATTTTACCTTCCTCTGGTGGTATATCTCATCGCCTTCGTGGTCTCAAGCTATTTACTTGAGATTTATCTATCACTTGAGAAAGTGTGAAAAACAAAATAAAAATAAAAATAATGATAGAGATATAAGTCAGAACTAAGTATGACTATTATACTCAGAACTTATCACCGCACAGAAGTTCGCCTTTTTTGTCAGATGGTCAATATCTACGTGTCATATCCAAGAGGAGGCCCACGGGCCCCGGCGTTCGATCACACCAGGCCCCAACGGTGAAAAGCGATCACACCCAACCATTCCGTGTGTCCAAAAATCTGAACGGCCCACTTTTGATATTCCATTGGATTTCTCCCTCCGATCAAATGCCCCGGACTCAGAAATGTGGGCTTGCATCAAAACCGCTGCCTATGGTTAGCGGTGAGGAGACTCCGATTATATCAGTAGTGACTCAGCGGCGCCAACCAAAAAACAAGAGAGAGAGAGAGAACAAAAGGCTGGGTTCGTTCTTCTACGCGTCGCCCCACCCCGTTCCATCAACTCCTCCTCCTCCTCTGCCCTCGCGGGAGCACCCGGGGCCAGCGATTCTTCCCCGCTACCAACCCAATCCGATTTCGTGCACGAACCTAGAAATCCGCTGAGGTAACCTCCCAGCTGCTCACCTTCTCCTCGTTCCAGGATTTTCTGCGGGGCCGTATCTTTCTAGGGCTCTTTTGGGGACGAAGAAGGGCAAGTCGGTTGATGCGCTAGCCTACAGAGGAAGGGATGATCTTTTCCAGGCTCGGCCGGTCTCTATCGCGATCTGCCCACTCCAGGATTGAAAGCGTAAGTCTTGTGAGCTTCTGGGGTATTTTGCTTTCTTGGTGCAAGAATTTTCTTTTTTTTGTTCTTTCTTTCCTTTTTTAATCTGGTTTTGTTTTGTGCAGAGTGCGCTTTTGGGCGGATATGGAGTGAGAAGTGCTGTATCCGCCGAGGGGCTCCTGCAGCCGTCGTGCGCACATAATGGCAATGGCGTGTTGGGCTTTTTTAGAGGTTATTTGACTTCCATTGGAGCTAGGAGTGGCGTTGTGCCGAAGAGTCGGGTTGAGGAATGGAATTACCTGTTTGCCAATCCTAAATTTCGGCGACTTTTCTCTGGCGAATCTCAGAATAAGAAAAGTAAGTAGCGCATTTGGGGCTTATATGTTTTCCGTGCTAGTTTGCCGTGTTTTGTTGTAAACTGGTATGACAGCCAGCTGATGCTTTGCTTTTGTGATGTGAGTTGTTTAGATTATGAGAATTATTACCCAAAGGACAAGAAAGAGATTCCAAAGGGAAAAGAGGATGGCAAGTCAAATTCAAAAGGTATGAAGTTGTTTACCATGTTCCGCCTTTTGTTTTGTCGTGGAGAACTGTTGCTGTCAGTTTCATGGTTGGTCAAGGCAAATGGAACATAATTTGGAGACACAATGTGCAGCCGTTCATATTCTTGAATTGGGTGAACTTTAACTTTAACTTGTCTATGGAACTTTACATAATATACCCTATCATTGTTCTTCGAGACTCATGACCCGATATTGAGCTGCAGGGTGTTGGTCCCGACGCCGGCGTTGATCGTGCCGGAGATATTCTTGATGGGATCGGCGAGCGTCCCGAAATCGGCGATCACCCGGTTAGTTCCCGATCCCAGCGTGATCGAGCCGTTGATCACCCCGCCGGTGTTGTCGATGGTGCTGGAGTTCTGGCCATTGGTCTCGCTGGCGACGATGTTTCCGTTGATCACGCCCCCGACGTTGGTCACGTTCAGGCCGTTGGCCGCGCTGATCGCCGCGCCGCCGCCGGAATTGGTGATCACGCCCGAATTGGAGACAGTGCTCGAATAGCCGGCCAGGGCGAGGGTGGCGGCCGATCCGGTGGAGCTGATGACTCCCCCCGCCTGGTTGGTGATCTGGTCCGACCAGTACTGGTTGCTCAGGCTGGCGACAGCCGAACCAGACCCGCCGTAGATCAGCCCCGCATTGGTCAGGGTCTGGATCTGGCCGTAGATCCCGTCGATCTCGCCGCCCGCCTGGTTGGTGACCGTTCCGAAATTGCCGTGCGCCGGGTTGGCGGCATAGAGGGCGGGACCGCCCGTCCCGGTTATCAGGCCGGCGTTCAAAATGGAGACCGACGGCGCGCTGGTGCTGGGATCGCCCGCGACATCGATCCCGTGAGAGCCCTCGACGACGCCTCCCTGCGACACCGAAATCTGAACCTGGGGGATTTCGTAGTAGGTCGCGTTTGCAGCCGAGGTCGCCAGAACGCCATCCTGACCCTGGCCGTTGATGGTTCCGGCGGTCGAGAGCGTGATCGAGGCATAGTAGTAGCTGCTCGAAGGGGGACTCGAGGTGAGCGTCACGGCGTTGCTTTGAGCGTTTGGCGGCGTGACCACCGCCGCCGCCTCGACATTGATCGACGCTGGGCCGCCGCTGACCGTCAGCCCGTTGGGCTCCGCGCCCGCGCAGTCGTACGCGGTGAAGCCATAGGACGAGACGTTCGCGGCGCACCCCGCCATCGCCACATGCGGCAGCGCCGCCAGTGCGACGACGCTGCATGACGCCATGACATGCGCCTTGAACCCGTTCAGCCCGATCTTGCGGATCATCAACTCGCCCCCTGGCGGCCAGCCAGGCGGAAGACCGCCAGCCAAATCGCCCACCCCGATCGACCCGCCGACGAAAAGCGATCCAGCGCCCAGCGCGCGAACGCCGGTCGCGGCGCTCAATTCGCGATGGGTCCGAGACAAGCAACGCCACTTCAGCGCGCCATACGGCCCTGCAACCTGCCGTAGATCAGCTTTGCCTTAGTTGACAAGAGGTAACAGTATGCCGGCGACTTGCGCCGCGCCTGCCCGGTGACGCCTGGCAATACGCCTCCGACGCCCTAAGCCTCCAGCTCGATGGCTCAAAAGAAGCCTGAGCATTTTGCCACCCCTATGTATGGTACCTCTTTGGATGCGGATCACCAGATTAAGCAGGGGGGGTTTTTAGGGCTTGTTGCTGCAGCGACCCACGTGGAGAGGTGAGAAGCGCGCCTTCTTGTTCGTTTTTTGTCTTCTTCGCGCCGTGGGCTGTGAAGAGAGAATTTGTGCTCGTCCGAGTTGGGTGATACACGTGCGTGGGACTTCTTCGGCGGTGTGTACACCCTCCTTTGCATCTCCCTCCTTCCAATTGTGAAGCTTTCATTGTTCATGTTGAGTACCCAAGGGATAAAAACCTTCTCTTTTTAGGGTTTTGCCTGAAATCACGCGATCCTGACAACCGTGGTGCTTTAACCCAGTGCCCGACCACCTCACTTGCTACGAAAAGTTTAAAATTACAGAAATAGACAGACTACAAAGTCCCGATGTGTGAAAATATTCCACAAAGTGGCGATACCCCCAATAGTGAACCTCGACCGACTCGAGGGTAATATCTTGATTTATCCGAGACAAATAGTAGGTGCAACAAAGCTCTACCAAATTCCATGTATGATTCTGCTAGAGAGCACTCATCTCCTCATCCATGACAGCAACCCACTTGGGATCCTTCACCGATTCATAGAAAGAGTTAGGAATATGATATGTAGAAATGCCAGAGAGGAAAGATTAATATGACGATGACAAACAAGAATAAGAGACAAAATTAGAAATGGAATGACGAGTACAAGACCGAACACCTTTGCGAACAACAATAGCAAGATCCAAGTCAGGAGGAGAGGCACTTACGGGAGAGGAAGAAGTGTGAGAGGAAGAAGTGTCCAAACCCGAAGACGCAGCAGGCTCCTGAGAAGGACGATCCATGGTAGGTCCCTGTTTATGCCAATTATGTCGGGAATATGTGAGGACTTCATGGGTAGGTGCATCAGTCACAACTCTAGAGGGAGGGGACTCAGGCAAATGTGAATCGAGAGCAGAAACAGGAACCAGAATGGACAAGGGAAAAATTGGCTCCCCTGACTTAAAGACAAAGAAGAGAAATAAGAGTCATGCTCAAAGAAGGAGACATCTTCAATACATCTCTGATTGGTGTTGGGGTCAAAACATTTGTGCCCCTTTTGGGTCGGAGAGTAGTCAAGAAAAATATCCCGAACAGCACGAGGATCCAACTTTGTTGACACAGGAGATAAACAATGAAAAATAGAGGCACCGAAAGATATGAGGGGGCAGAAAAAATAAAGGATGAGTAGGCACCAGAAGTCGAAGAGGAGTGGATTGTCCAAGTGTGCAAGATGCCATGCGATTAATAAGGTATGCAGTAGTTAATACAGCATCCGCCCAGAATTTCTTAGGCAAGTCATGTTGTAGAAGTTGTGCCCGAAGAATTTCCAGAAGATGGCGGTTTTAACGTTCAACAATGCCATTTTGTTGTGACATGTAGGCACAAGAGGATTCGTGAAGAATGTCTCGGTCTTCCAAGAAAACGTTCAAGGACAGCTCAAAAAATTCTTTTGCTCTCTCTCTCTCTCTCTCTCTCTCTCTCTCTCTCTCTCTCTCCCTTACTCTCTATCTCTCCTTTGGTGGCCACCAGAGAGCCCTTCTTCTTCCTCTCTTCTCCTTCTTCTCTTCTCTTCTACTTGGCAACGTCGCAGTGGTGGCTCTCTATGTCTGTGTTGTTGTGTTGTTCACCAGTGAAGAGGGATTTTTATACCCCAGTGGCGGGAGCATTTGAGCATGAGCGCCCACGACGGGAAGTGGCTGACATTGAATGGGGATTTGACTTTCCCCATCCTTGGTTGCAGAAGGTAGCCTGCATGCCTTCGTCTCTAGTTGACAGCTCAGCTAGCTTGCTGTGCGCCAAAGATCCGTAGGGGATGGGCGTTAGATTTGGTCTGCCGGTTGCACCGGATGGCAAGGTGCGCCGCTGAGAGGCCAAAAGGCTGTACCACTGGAAGACCCAAGGAACGTTCCGCTAGGAGGGCCTACTAGTGTGCCGCTGGGGGCGCTGAGGTGTGTACCGTTGAGAGGCCACAGGCTGGCGTGCAGTTGAAGGCCCTGGACAGGTGTGCCGATGGAGGGGGCTCCACCTGTGTGCCGCTGAAGGGGGGGGCACGGGGTGTGTGCCATTGAGAGGCCACATGCTGGCGTGACGTTGAAGGCCCTGGACAGGTGTGCCGGTGGAGGAGGCTCTGCCAGTGTGCCGCTGAAGGGTGGGGCATGGTGTGTGCCACTGGGGCACTTGCAGGGTGTGCTGCTGGACGACCCTAGGGGCGTGTCGGGTAGGGCGAGCAGATGGTGTGCCAGCGAGGGCCTTTGGGGTGTGTCGGATGGAAGACACCAAGGGTGTGCCAGCCGGGGAGTGTGCCAGGTAGAGCATACCAGCGGGTGTTCCGCTGAGGGCTACCTGAGCGTGTGGTTGAAGGCTCCAAATGGGTGTGCCACTGGAGGTTGGCCTGGCGTGCCGTTGGAAGCACATTTAAGGCCTTTGTCAGCACGAGTTGCGGTCCATTTGATTCTCTTCGGGGCTCGTGGGTTGTGAGCTTCCCGGGGGTTGATTTCTCTTCATTGTCGTGACTCTGGAGATGACTTCATGGCAGGGTACATATTCGGGGAGTCTGGGTGGCCAGTACCCTGGGGTTTCTTTGCTTGAAGTTGTTGATGTGAGACCAGATGGGCCATACGGGCGTGCGATTTTGCATGTCCACAAATGCCCCCCACCCACGGGTGACGTGGGCGAAGGATGAGCTGAGCAATGCCCGTGAGTGTAGTTGGTCTTCAAGGTTGCGCTCGAGACCTCAACGTTTGAAGAATGCGACGATCTCGACATGTACTTGTTGTCTGTATCTATGTACACATGCACGGATGCCCGTCGGCACATAAGAGTGTGCGGACGATCGTTTCCATGCATGCATTTATTATTTCACATCATTTGTGTACATATATATATTATATGTATCATATCTATGAAAATCACGTGAGAAAAGTCACAGAACATCTTCGGGCCCCTGAAATGACCCCAGATCGCACCGATCCGCCCTAACAGGTTAATGTTTAGCTTTGCTTATACTTACCCAAACAGCCGCCGCCACCCTATCACCGGCCGACTAACCCTTTTAGGTTTAGGCTTTCTTAACCAACGTTAGATTCTACAGAGTTAAACCATTTAATCTGATTATAAACTTTTATGAAGGCCCACTTAAGCCCATCTTTATCTTAATTAACTATTTTTAAGCCCATTACATTCTATCTTAATTATTATCAAGTTTTATTTCACAGGTTTTATTCTTTCTCCATAAATGTTATATGGTTATTATTATTATTATTATTATTTATTCTTTTATTTTTTGGGTTACTACACGTAGCCCCCCAACGGGCAATTGTCTTCGAGTCGGGGAACCTATCGTGTCCTTTGACGGTGGTAATTTTGATAGAGTCCTCGCATCTTCCTCCAGCGTCACTCTCAGCCGCTCGTTCGCCCAGCACTGGTTTGGGCACTTGTGTCGCCAGCTCAAGGGCAGCTTCTAGGAGTTCGTCGAGCTCTCCTATCGAAGTTCCTTTAATGGTTGGGGAGAAACATCGTAAGGTCAACCTTGGCGCCGTGGCAGTGACGGACCACCAACTCCATCAAGAGAGTAAAATTGACTCGGCCCAAGCGTGACTCACTAGCGTCAGGCCCGCGTCGACCCTAGGCCTACAGGGTGCAAAGTAGGTCGCTCGACAGTTAGCAACCCACACCAGGCGGCCCAATGAAGATGGACAGAGATCCGCTAGTCCACAAGGAACATTTACACGGGCATCTCGGGCACCGGATGACTCTATGGTGACCGAACGTTACTCCTGAATGTTACTCCCGCCATTATTAGCCTCTACTCTAGTAAGGGCGAGCATGTGCCTAGAATGCCATAAGACTCGCCTAAAGGCCGCACGGCTTAGATAAACAGGCGCATAATGGGAAACTCCCTAGGATCGCTAGGAGGCGTTACCCCACGACTCACGCCTTTCCTTGTTAAGGGATGGGTCTCCATCATCAGGACAACCGATGTAAATAGACTTCCGATCAAATGACAAAGGGATAGATAGACAGATATGCATAGACCCCTACTCGCACACATGCAGAGAAATGCTTAGACCCACAGAATAAGAGAGAGATACTAGGGAGAGCTATCCTCCGAGCACTATCTGAACACGGCAAGCACTCTCTGTGCACTCGTCAGGCACATCAGGCTTATCACCTCCAGCTCCCAGGTTTGATTACTCCACCCTCATGCTCCCTCATTTACTCTATTTCTGGCTTCTCTTCACCTCGCCATGATTCTTACTTAAGTATCGGAGGGTTGTCCCCTGGGGTAACGCCCAGGGCTCCTTCTGACGTCTTCTTCTTGACATTTGCAGGCTTGCACGGGTGCCGGATGACTTAATCTCCCCAAAATTAAGAAAATAAGAAAAATAGAAAAATGAGAAAAATCACTCAAATAATTCAATAATGAGAGCCACTTTGGGACATTGTCGTCTAATAAGAGATTTACTCAATATGATATCAAAAATAGCATGTTTACAACATCAAGCCGCCTTGTGACTCGTGATGCGTGTGATGAGTATGAGCTACCCAACGGTACTTTGGTGGTTTCCACTCTACAGCAAGTCTTTACCTTGAGTGGCCCCCTACTAGTCATAGGCTTCTTTACTGCACACAAATGTTGACCTACCTGGGAGAGGTAGAGCAGATTTCCCAATTGAGATGGTTTTAGGCTGGTTTTCATAGGGCCCCCTACTATAGCAGCCTGAGTCTGGGCTGGGGGGAAAAATAGCTAGAGGGCCTAACATAGCGTAGTCAGTCGATGTGTACATATGTGGTCGAGGGCTTCAGACACGTGCTGATGAGTGTGACCCCAACTAGTCCTTGTTCTGTGATTACTTTGCACGGTGTCTCAGTTATCATCTTGAGGTGAGTGGGAGACACTTGAGGCGTGGACTAAGACATCAGTGGACTCATCCGGCCTTGCTTCTAGTGAAAAATTCTTCTATCACTCGAGTCGTAGTTTCTCCCGACTCTCGAGCGTCTGGTTTTTGATAGTGAGGTCATGTTCCTCCCAATGGTCAAGATTGTGTTACCCTGGTAGTTAGGTCATGGTTCCATTAGCACTTTCATAGAGTTACCCCGTTGCATGTAGATGTGTTGTGGCTTAGCAGTTACATGATAGTGGTTCTCCTGATACTTGAGGTATATTGTCTCCTACACGAGGCTTATGTGATCGGCAGCTTAGTTGTGTTTATTTATTGCTATCAGTGATGTTCTCCCTTCGTTATAATTTATTACTCTTGTTTATTGTTGTTCGATGTGGCAAGGATCCATGGGACCCCTACTAAACTAATGAGATGAGATTCAGTCCTTTTCTTTTCAGGCTTGGTATGCCACCATGCTATTTGGAGGCCTTGAGTAGCACTAGTGGAGTCTTAGAGTCGCCAACCTTTTTTCAGCCCAGGTATGCTCGAAGGCTTTGTACTTTTCTTTTGTTGGACTATATTTTTAGACTTGCATATCTAGACCATAATCTATATGTAATTTTTTTTTAATAACAACCTTACCTAATAGCAGGCGGGGGAGTGCACCCTAAAAGAGTGACACTCCACCCCCAACCAGTAGGAGGCGATATATATAAGCAAATAATGTAGTCTTACAATTGGAGACTGGGCATACCCAGGTTATCAAGATAAACCACTCCTTTGACAATAGAGGGGAGGGAACGCCTACTGAAGAAGAAACTATTACAATTAGAAGAGCAACCAAAGTTGGCAAGGCGGTCGGCAACACAATTGGCCTCCCCGTAAACATGTGAGAGGTTGGCTTGACAGGGCAGACTTCACCACCTGTCCAGACGCTCCACCCGGTGCCTCGGGAGGGGCCTTGGCCCCTGACGCCTCGGCCACCTCTACACAGTACAGATAGTTATGTTAATAACCAGAGTCAAACAAAGCCACAACATACACTCAGTGTTAGAAGCCCTCACCTATACGAGCTCTCTCTATAGCCTTCCACAACTCGAAGTTGGGGAATTCCTTCATATTGAGGGGAATCTCAGTCATTACTCGAATAAACGCCTTCATATCTATCTCACATTTGACCCCGTCATCGGGTAAAGGGTCGACCTCCAAAGGGGGTAAGAAACCTGCCCCCACGCCAGTCTCCAGCAGAGCTACAAAAGATAAATCCAGTGGAAAAAGATTAGCCAACTACCATGGCTAAACCAAGTAGGAGCAAAGAGGTCGAAGTAATACTTAGTTAAGGTCATCTCTGCCTTGGCTTGCTCGCCAGCCATGAGTCCTCCAAAGGACCCGCCATCCTCAGCTACTGTAGTCTCCATACGAGGGCACTTCTGCCTAGGCTGCGAGCCTCTGTCCCCGCTCCCTGAGGACGCCTCTGTGGAGGGGTGATCCCCCTCTGTCGCAGGATCTGTGAACAAACACAGCAACATACAATGCCTCAGTCACATGTCCCAGAAAGCAACAAAGTTAAGGAAGTATGCTAAAGTAAGAACCTTACCTGAAGCCCTAAAGGGGGTCAACGGCAAAGGAACTAGCTGCTCCAGCCTCAGCGCCAGTGCCTGGGCCACCTTCGCAATGGCCTCCCGAATGTCCCTCAGAGTGTGGACACACTCGATCTGGGCCACAAACTCCACGGGTCCAGCTAACCCAATCACATGACTGATGTGTTGCCTCTAGTCATTGACAGCTGTATTGGCAAAGCTCCCTTTAGGGAGCACACGGTCCAGCGATCCCCTGCTCCTAAAGCCACAATCGGCCAGAAACTGGGTCCACCATGTCCTTGGCACCCTCGGTCAAGGCACCTTCGCCCCAATCATCGCCGCTGCTATCGGTGCCTACCTCAGGGGCTTCAATGCCCCATCATTGCCTTGGCTCCCAGACGATGAGCCCCGGCTGCCCCAGGGCCACTACTCCACCAGCCGCTCAACTTCTCGACCGACGTGGGTCCTCAAGTACATGTCGTCTAGCGAAATGGGAGGCAAACCCTCCCTCAGCAAATGACTTTCCTTCGCCTTCCGGATCGCAGAGGCCTTCTGCCAATACAAATGATTGTGCCCAAACCACCACCTGGCATAGTGGACCTCGAACCGTCCTCGGCGTCCCTATCCCAGCATCAGAAGCCACTCCAGCTCTTAGTGGCAGTAAAAGTCCCACCACACTGCTGCCAGCAAGTGGGTGTCCTTTCCTCTGTACTATCGGCCCATCAGAGGGAACTCCCAGTTTGGCGGGATCCCCTAGTCGTAGCCAAAGTTTCGGGCGAACCTGTACGAGTAGTATGGCTCCAGGGAACTAGTCGCAGACCGGTGTAGTGCCAACACCGCTGGCTGGGTGCTCATCACCCACTCTATCCACAGTCTGACTTCCTGCTCCCTCTGATATGGGAGGGCGCTGGTCGCCCCTCCACTCATCATCCCCAGAAATAGGGTGGAGTCCCTCGTGGCACTGTCGAATGGCAACACCTCCTCACCTCGACCGGGAAAGTAACAAAGGGCTCTCCTAGCCCCATCTAGCTGTGCCTCAGCATCTCCATCAGCTGCCCAGTGAAGCTGAATAGCAAAGGTGCCACTGGGTTCACTACCATCCCCCGAGTCACCACCCCGGAAACAACAGTCTGGCCCACACACTCAGGTAGTGGGTAAGCAAAAGTAGGCTACTCTCTCTAGGCATCGGGTGTGCTGCCAAGACCCCCAGCCCCTGATAAACACTAGCCGATGTCGCAGGAGCCAAGGCCAACTGTCGCCCCTCTGCCAGCAAGCATGTTAGCCATAGCAGCTCGGCCCTTAGTAGGCCGTCTTCCCCATGCGGGACCACAAACGTCGCAAGCCAGTATGCCAAGTAAGTGGCCAGGTGTGTCACATCTGGCAAACCATGGGGATTCCACCTCTCCTGCGGTGCATAGACTTATCGAGAGTATGTCTGGAACCGTAGCTCCACCTCAGTGTACTCCTCCCATGGGGTCTGATCCCTGGAAAAGTCCTGATAAAAGCAATAGGAGCCATTGTAGAAGTGGCGGATCCACACATTCAATGGCACCCTGGGAGTTTGTGCAGCTCGGTCTCTCCCAGCAAGGGCCAGGTCCCTCCAGGTCTTTAGAAGATATTGGTAACTATAAGGAACCTGGTATCCTCCCTACCCGTCGGTGTGAATGCGGTGAAGATCATCCAGTACCACCTCCTCATACCCCTCGCCGCTGATCGGCAACCCAGAGATTCAGAATAGAGACCACAAGTCGAGTGAGGTCGCTCCCTCAGCGGTTGCTACTATGTTCCAGTGGTTGTTGAACCACTCCAGCAGTGCCTGCAATAGTCCCGTGTAGCCGAGGCATGCATACAGCGTAGCAGTGACAACATACCTAATCTCAGCTCTGTCCAACAGCGCCCGGTAATGATGCACGATCCCCATCAACCACTCGGTGGCCCCCTGATGTTATCGGTGGGATGGGATCACTGCCTAGCGATCATACCAACTGATGATGGTCTGCCACATGACTCCATCTAGAATGTTGTGGTCGTTGTAGCCTTCTCCAGCATACTGTAGGTCGGCAGGCTCTAGCACCAATCTGGTTGTACCCTCTGTCTTGGTCCAGTGATCCCCATGCAGGTCCCAAGAAGCAGCGCCTATCAGCCCAACCCTGACTCCGAACTGCTCGGCCCTGTTGAAGAGCCCCAGGCACTCAGCACTAGGAAACAGACACTATCTCCAATAGTCCCCTAAAAAGCTTGGGTTACTATAAAATGCAACTCTGTGCAGGTTGTCCCTGCCTATCAGAATCGCCTGCTCAAGCCGACGATGGGCTTCGGTGACCTGCGAGTCATCCTCCTTCATGCTAGGGGGGACATAGCTCTTGATGAACTCGAATAGGTGGCGATCCAGGGGAAACTCCACAGGGTAGCCACCGCTCCGGTCATAACTATATAGGCCGCCTGCCTCCAGGATCCTGGCCACCTCTATGACTCCAACTCCAGCTGCCCTTTCACCAACTGGGCTCTCAACCACTATCGTACAGCCCAAATCTAGATGCTCTGCACCAGCCACGGTGATCACTGGTGGACCCAGAGGAGGCATAGGTCGCTTAGTCCATAGCACCCAGTGGTCCTCATCCTGGGCCACACACCTTGGGACCCACTCAACTCTTCCAAATCGTGTCATAGCTCCAAGATAGGGCACACAAAAAAATGATCAGCACACCAGAAAGTCAACATATACAACATAACAAAGCAAGGACACAGGAAGTGTCAGAATACAACTACAACGACTCAAAACAAGGGCTCACGGGCCGCACGCCCTCGTCTCCACCTCTGACGCATGCCCGGTGGGGGTGCATTTGTTGTACTCAGATAATTTCTTGACAAAATGCCAAGAAATAAGGGTTTAGGAATATTCTCGATCACCTTCAAGGCATGGGCTACCTAGCCCCTTTTACAACTCTACAGACCCCACCAGGGGCCCTAACTGGTCTGTCGTGACATGCGGCTACACCAGCTACTAATCGGGACCATTCCCGACCGCGCAACTACTGGCTTTGCCCGTACTCTACATAGCCACCCGGGCCAACCCGGGGGCACTCTGACTCCAAGCCACACCACATGGCACCCAGTGAAAAGGCCAAGGGCCCACCCCGAGATGTCTTCTTTCAAAGAGAAACCGCTGCAGGAAGTTACTCACCGCAGGTTTTAATTGAAATAGAAACGATAAATCTCGAAGAGTGTGTGTGTGTGATCACCAGGGGTCACGAGACCCTGAAATGAGAGAAGCGGGAGATTGCATGGATTCTTTCTTCCTCTTTCTTCGGCCGGCCGACGAAGAGGGCTCTCCTTGGTTATCCTTGCAAAAAAATAAAACAAACACCAAACGATTTAGAAGAAAAGTAGTGTAGTATCGATCCCTTGTGATGATGATAAAAGCATGAACGAACACACACCTGGTTGGTGTTGTTTTTAAACCCCTTTTAGTGCCAATGGTGGAATGATGCTATGATGAATGAGATAGTGTACGACGATGCACAAAATGAAGAAAGGAATGATATGAATGAAGGTAAAAGATGATGCATGCAACTAAGAACAAAGAAGAGTGAAGGGGAAGAAGGGCTTATTGGGGTGCCAAAGGCGGGATTCAACGAAGCTTCGATAGCATGAGGATGGCATGGAAGCGCAGCAGACGAGGTAGCCTTTCTCTCGTGAGCCCCTAGAAATCCGGCAAAACCTCCCCTTGAAGAAACCTTGGACCTAGAAATGGATCTGGCAGAGTCTCCCCCTCCTCTGTTGGATCTAATGCTCTGAAGCCCCTCAATTTCGAGGGAGGGGGTCCTCTATTTATAGGCAAAATTTTGAAAGACGCGTCTTGGGTCTGGGACGTGTTAATGTGAACGTGTCCTAACTCAAGATGCGTTCATTAATAAAAAATTAACTTTGCAGAGATTGATGCATCCGAGAGCTTGGACGTGTCCTTTAGACGCATCCTTGTTATCAGATGCGTCCTGGTTATCAGACGCGCCCACTTCCTTTCACGTGAACGCCGCCGAAAGCCACCAAAATCAGTGAAAGTGAAAGGTTTCGGCACCTAACCTTGACTTGTGAAGCTGCGTCTAGAGCAAGACGTCTCTCATTTTGGATTTATTCGATTCGTCAAAATGAACAACACAGTTGGCACTGCCTGCGTGCGGCACGGGGAGCTCCTGAAGGCGTCTGACCTCAAGGATGTGTTACTTAAATGCGTCCAGGAGACAGGACGCGTTTATTAAATTATTATCTTTTTTCTCTCTTTTCTTTTTTTCTTTTTATTGAGATTTTTTTATAACGCGTCCAATGCTGAAGACACCTTTAAAGAAGGCATCTGGCTTCCCAGACGTGTTCAATACTTCTTCCCAAAATTCCTGAAAATGGTAAAGAAATTCATAAAATTAGGGAATCACTCGAGCAACCCAAATGTGAAAGCCACTCTGGGGCATCATGGTGTACTATGAGATTTACTGATGGGGGAATCATTTACCCCCTCCACATTTATCAAAGTTCGGATGGATCGTCATCATGTACCATCATGTTCTTCACATTTCTTTGAGTCATGGCATGTAGTTTTTATATTTTATTAAAATCTCGCCTCAGACGTCTCAAATGCCTAGGCCATCGCCTAGGTGTTCGAGGCATGAGGCGACCCCTTGATCGTCTCTGTCGTCTCACGCCTCAGACTACATAGCTTTGAAGTATTTGACCACTTGTCAGTCCCATTTAAACCTTCTACCAGACATGTTGCGGTACTTATGGGCTGAAACCAACATGTATCACCAAACTCACTTGAACAAATGTCCTTTAATAAAATGAAAAAATGGCATAAATGCTCTTCACTATAGCTTTTTACAAAATATGTGTTTTCTTTAGAACCTTTCCTAGGCATTGAGCATACTAATTCTCTCTCTTCTGTCTCCTAGAGTGAGAAGCTTTGAGTGTCGCCTGGGCATGGCCGGTGGGGGGGGATCTCACTCGCCAGAACGTGTCCCCGGGAGGGAATCTGAGGATCGGGTGTCGACCTGCTTCGCCTGTGGGAGAAGGGGGCACGTCAAACGGTTTTGCAGGGTTGGGGTTCCTTCACCTTCATTGGTGGGGTTCTGTGGGAGGTCAGTTCGCCACACCTCCTATGCGGAGGTTGTGAGAGGGTACCCTCCAACGGGGCCATTGGGGTCGGGGAACAAGAACCCTTCGGATGCAGGGGAGTTTTCAGCGGAGTTTTTGATCAACTGGGTTGGATGGCTTCGATGGAGTCTCTACGTGATGGAGGTGGAAGGGTCGGTGGAAGCGATGGAGGTTAGCTGTAGGTTTGTAGAGGTCGCAGGAGGTTGCTGGGAGTCCTCAAGTGTGTATGTTTCAACCTTCTTGGTTGTTGTTCATGAAGAAGAACCGGTGACGGCGATGGCAGAGGCGGGTGTCCTGGTGGCGGGAAGTGCGCTTGTCCGCATCTAGCGTTGGCCCAAGTTCAGGGGCACTTTCCCAGTCCTAAGTCGCGGAGAGTGCGTATCATTTTGGAGGGTGTTCCTTTGCTCCTTTGTGATGAGGAAGGCATCTCCTTCGTTGTTTGTGGCTTTGGGAGCATGGAGAGGGGCAGTTTGGGGTTCTCGTCGATGGGATCGTGAACGGGGGTTGTGGCGGTTGTGCAGGTGGCGAGCCCGACAGCGATCCCAACTGTCGTTTCAGTCCAATTGGAGGGGGAATCATTCATGTTGCGGCTTTGGATCAAGGTGTTGCCGGATGCGCTGTCGACGCCATCGATTGGTCTAGGGCACCTAGGGGAGAGGCGAGAGGTTAGGGACGTACGGACAGTAGATCGGGTGGGAATTCAAAATGTGGGTGGCAAATCGTCTTCTGGGCCGCGTCTCTTGGTTCGGGCCAAGCCCATCTTCCCAGTGGGTTGCACCCAGTTGGCTCGGCCTTTGTCCCTTTTTGTAGGTGGAGCAGACAGTTTGTTCCCATTTTCGGGAACGGTTCCGGGCGGGGGGGGGGGGGGACCTTCCCCCGCGCGGATTCGCGAGGGGTGGGGGGTGGTAATGTGGGGTCCAACGGGGTCAACTCACCCCGCTGGCACCCCCGCAGGGTCCGCGAGGGGTCGCGTGACCCCGCTAGGTCCCAGTTCCTGAGGGACCGCTGGCAACGCTCCCAAAGCTCCAGCTAAAACCTCAGTTCTCGCGAAACCACAGTTCCTGAGGGACACAGCCAGACCATTACAACGAATAGAAACATCTCGCTTCACATTCACCATCCACACTAATTCCAGAGCGAGCATCGCACACAAAAGAATACGAGTCTAGCATCATCTCAACTACAACAGGACATCAATCATGGCATCATCGCCACCTTCTCGCACACAGAGTAGATGCAGCCCGCGCCATGAAAACTTGCCACTATTGAAACTCTCACACTCGGCGGATCAATCCAACATCAACTTTTCTGCCTGCTGGCTGACCTCACGCCCTTTACAAGGGACATCCATCCCTGAGCCTCAACCAACTCATGCCACAATTTCTGTCGGCTCTGTGCCATGAACTCTCTCATATCTGGCGAGCAGAACACCATAAGCACCGCTAGACCAACTCCGGACCCAACATAAATCTTTTATTAACTAAGATCCAACTCGGGAAAAGGGTATATCATAATCAGGCACCCAAGGCTTCGCCTACACACGGCTCTCACCATTCTCGATTCACCTCAACTGGCACCTTCTGGCTGCGAAAACCCATCCGCCAGCCACCAACTATTCGTCAACGGGAAAATTCTTACTCGCTTGCCTTTCCTCTACATGATCCTTGACCAGGCCCACTAAGCTCATTCTAAATCTCGACAACCCATCCGTTGACTCTACACTGATCATTACCACATCTCGAGTCGGTCCGCACTTGCACACCACATCTAATTCTGACCCTCACGCCAACTCTACCCTCTCAGGGGAGCCCGGCGAAACCAAACGACAAGACTCCACAATCCTCGGTCCACATCAACTCTAGACTCAGATTTACAGGGAACTCGTCCCATGCTAGCCACAAGACCAAGACTCTCATTCGACAACATCCCTCCTAGGACCTTAGTATTCAGGCATCGTCTATTACATAGTCTCATCAAAGCCTACATCTCCATTATTCCAAATGGACACCTGCCAAGTCCAGCTCCGCTCTCAGCACAGAGCCACCGGACATAACCTTAGCAATCCATGGCACATACCTCCAAGACAGACAAGTGCCGCCTTTCTACCATAATTGTCTGGTCGACGATGTTACAACCAATCCACACGGATCTCCAAACATCACAAATCTTTGCCCCAGTTGGGTCCTTTCTTGCATCGTTCCGAAACTCTCGGACTCAACTGGGTCCCTTACACGTGTTCTCACAACCGACCACTCGGCTAGCCTCAACAACCGCTCACAGCTACCAATTGGGAACCACAAATCCTTTCTCTATAATCCCTTTTCCTGGATCCCAATTCTATCTCGAGGACACAGCTTCCAATCACGAGACACAGACTCTAAAACGTGAGTGCCAGAGTATAGATAGGCTAATCATGCATTGCCACCCGTACTACCAAGCACCAATGGCAGCACCGAAAACTGTCAACAGACTCAGGACAAGGCAAATAGACCTGAAGCTACAACGATCATTGAGTCTCACGACTTGGAGTCAAGATCGTCGCACAAGCAGAACAAGACGCCAATCGGTCTAATCCTAAGCCAGAGAAAATGACTCACCGTAGAAAATGACTCACAGAGACCTGAGGGAAACACCGAGACCCTCAGCACACCTGGATGCGTAGATCGAGGTAAGATAGCACCTCCCTACATCCAGAACCACTGTCTCAAACTGGACAGAACCGTCGAGACACACACAAGGTTACCTGTCAACCACTGTGTCACATCAGGTTGACCAGAACTAGGCAAAGACATTAAAAGTAGTGTAAAAGACTACCCACAGCAAGAACACTCCTGGCCACCTCATATCATGGTCATAACCCTCATAAGACATCAAGAGACATCCACGGGACGACGATCAGACACCGTCCTAGAACACAAACCAAAGATAGACTGGCACACAACTGGATAACATGACGGACTCAACAAGATGGGCGGTCACATAGTGGTCGCTCAAAGGGATGAATGCTCCATATGGGGCCGCTCAAGGGGGGATGAACGGATGGGGACCAACCGCACAACGGACAGACCTTTAAAGGCTAAAGAGGATGGGCGGTTAGGGTAGAACCTCCCAAGGGGATGAGAGGTCAAGTCTTGGCCGCTCATGCCCATGACCCAGTCTAGTTCCTGGTCAAAATGGTCTTGACTGGACTGCTGAACGGAACTGACTTACTACAGTGTCAGTCAAAACGGTCTTGACCGGACCACCTAACGCGACCGACACTCAACTGTTGACTAATGGTCAACTGGGATGGGTAGTCAGGGACTGGCCGCACATCCCAACAGGAAGACAAGCGACTGGAGACTGGCCGCCCATGAGGGGATAGGCGGTCCTCACCTGGCCGCCCATGCGGTCTATCGTGTGGCCGTACAAGACCCAAAACCAGATGGAAATAAACGATCCAGAGCCAGCCGCCCATACCTTGGGCGGTCTCTGGTGCGACCGCTCAACTGTCACCGCAAGCAAACCATGGGGTCCGTCCGATCGTGGCCTTTCCATGCCCCGTTCATGCCGAGACGAAGGGGATACAGCCACAATCACCATGACAATCACATGGACTCTGACCAGAGTCAAAACGACGCACGAATCGCAAGAAACGGGCGATTCTAAAGAAATCACCAAAATGGGACAACCGGACTTCCCGGGCTCCCCACGGTCAAACGAGATCGCCAATCAAGACAAAATCGGTGACTATGGAATGTTGACGTTCCAGGGTGTCCATTGACACTAACCGATCGTAGAACTGTCGCCGATTTCTGACGAAGCCTACGAAACCGCGCTACTTCAGGAACAGGCCCGGCAACGGCAAGCCTGGGTCCAGGAGAAAGCGGCTTCGACCGAGAAGGTACTGAAGGACACCCTGCCGGGCTGGAGCGACGACACGCTGCACGAGCTGTCGGAGTACGCCAAGGCTATCGGCTTGACCCCGCAGACGGCGGAATCCGCCCTGCTGGAGCCGGGATTCTGGCAGATGGCGCAGAAGGCCAAAGCCTTCGATGCCATCCAGTCGGAGAAGGCCAAGCTGAAGCCGAAGGCATCGCTGCCGAAGGTGCATAAGCCTTCCGGGGCGAATCAACCCAACAGGAGCGAGGTCAAGCGCGCCGATGCCGAGAAGGCATACGCCGCCAAGCCCTCGCTGAACACCCTTTCAGCACTCATCGAATAAGGATATTCGACAATGCCTACCAACACCCTCATCACGCCCAGCGTGGTCAAGGTCGCCGAGTCCGTCGAGGACAAGATCTACAACTTCAACCCGTCCGATGCGCCGCTGCTCTCGATGATCGAGCGCACCAGCGTGGCGAACGTGTATCACGAGTGGCAGCGCGACAGCTACAAGACGCCGGGCGCGAATGCGGCCATCGAAGGCGCGGATGCGACCTACAGCGCGCAGACCGAGCCGACCCTGCTCAACAACCGCACGCAGATTTTCCAGGACACCGTTTCGGTGTCGAACACCGCCGAGAAGGTCAAGAAGTACGGCCGCTCTTCGGAGCTGTCGCGCCTGAAGACCAAGAAGATGCTGGAGCTGAAGCGGGACATCGAGTACGCGGCGATCTCGTCCGGCGCCACGGTGACCGGCACGTCGAGCGTGGCGGCCAAGCTGCGCGGCCTGTACGGCTTCATCACCAACGATCGCCTGGGCGCGGCTGGCTCGCCGGCTTCGCCCGACCCGACCACGAACACCGCGCCGGTTGCGGGCACGCCTGAGGACTTCGATGAGGACGACCTGAAGCTGGGCCTCCAGACCTGCTACGAGAACGGCGGTGACGGCTCCATCGTCATGTGCTCGCCAAGCCATAAGGTTGCCATTTCGAGCTTCAGCGGCGGCGTGCAGCGTACCAACGAGGTCGGCGGACGCCAGGCTGCGGTGCTCAATGCCGCGTTCGACTTCTACCGTGGCGATTTCGGCGTGACCAAGGTTGTGCCCAATCGCATTATGGCGGGCGCGGCCGCTGGCTTGCGGAACACCGTCTACATCATCGACGCGGACAAGCTGGCGCTGGGCCAGCTGCGCGGGTTCGAGTCGGAGCAGATGGCGACCGTGGGCGACGCGAAGAACTATCAGGTGCGCACGGAAGTGACCCTGATCGTGCGTGACGAAAAGCCGCTGTATGCGATCCGTGACTGCACCGTCGCGGGCGTTACGCCCTGATGGGGGCCTTCCTGAGGGGTGGAGACGCAACCGGCGCATCCAGTTCGGGCACGTTACTTGATGGGGTTGGTATTTTGAATTTCAATGCATCATCATGACACCCGAATAACCCTTCCGAGCTTCCCAGCTCATAGGTGGCAGCACAGGATCCGAATGGTATTGGGTTTGACTTGGTACTTACATCTTGGGTCGTTATAGTTGGTATCAGAACGCGGTTGTGAAAATACTTGGGAATTTGAAACGATTGCAATGTCTAAGAGTCCACAGAGTCTAGTACAGTCGACAACTGGCATAGGGTGGTTTATTTATTCACCACATTATTTTCTATGTTTGTGTTAAAAGAGTTAGATGGCATCGAGGAGGCGGGTCTGATCATCATGAGAGGTGCCAACAGGGGCTCGGGAGGAGCTGAGTAGAGAGGAACCAAATAGAGAATTATCTCCTCTAGAGGTAGCGGCCCCAAGTATGCCAGGTCAGGCTGAGTTTTATACCGACATGTATCAATTCTTTGTGTAGCAGTAGCAACAACAACGTCATAGTTAAGAGGCTGGTGAGGGCAGCTTATCGCGTGGTGGCTGAGGCCTCATTCTGCGAGAATTTTTGCAATTTTCGCCACCAATGTTTGAAGGCCAGCCAGATCCCAATGCAGCGAGGTCATGGATCGATGTAGTAGAACGAGTGTTCTAGTCAATGTAATGTGCTGATGATGAGAAAGTCTTGATGGTGAGTTACCAGTTGCATGGTCGAGCTCTTTCTTGGTGGACTTCAAAGTGGGAAATGACTTTCCAGTCTCACCCCCTCTGGCAAATGGTTTTCTGTATCCGATGTGTTACCTAATGAGTTGGTTACCGTGTGATGAGGCTGTAGAACGCGAAGCCCTAAGTGGCTAATTGTAATGTGTCCCATGGGTTTGGTGGTGACCAGTGGAAAAATTGACTTTTGGGACCAGTGTTGACCGGTGAGCGTTAGAGATAGTCAGCTCTAGAGATGAGCATCGCTGGTTGTATGAAGCCTGCAGAAGAGTTATGGCCAGTTGAGATGGTGGTATGAGTGTCACTCAGGGATGAAGTGTAATTGTGCTCCTTGTGAGGAGTACTCGATAGTCAGCAGTCAAAGAAGCTGATGTCCTGAGTGGGCGGCTAAGTATGGATTCCCCAGTCGAGGATCGTATGTTTCCTCCGTGTGCGGAGTGAGCTAGATGTTGTTCATGTCCTTGAGGTTCCAAGGAAGCTGAGGTGATGCCAGACTTGTCTGTCTTTGGTGTGCCTTGGTTGGTCTGAAGATTGACATGAATTGACGTGATAGAGCAAGAGGGCCTTATTAGGAGTATTAGTCTGGCAGCATTCCTCAAATAATATTGTGTGGAGAAGTATAGTTAGTTGTGCTGTGATCGTGAGGGCTTACCCGTTGTGTGAGTTTCTCCCCCTGCGTGTTACTATGGATTGTCTCAAATTTTGAGGTTGAAATTTCTGTAAGGGGGAGGACTGTAACGTCTCCGGATCTCGGATCGTATTTCCATGGGGCCCTCAACTTGGTCGGCCTAAACCCTTCCCTGACCCTTCATCTTCCCCTATAAAATCCCTTAGAAGCTCAAGGGGTGGGGCATTGCAATCTAACACAGGCTAGAGCACTCAAACGCAGGCATACTCGCCTCCAGTAAGCAAGGACGGACGCAAGGAGCTTAGTGTGTGTGGTTGACTTGCAAAATGGCTTACACATGCCGAGGGTAGTCACTCGTACTCCCCTCATATGGCGTCTAGTCACTTCACGCAAGTCCATCTCTGCTACACCCAAGGCATTATGACAACGGCAAATACACTCTCATCCCAGGACTGCTCGTATATGACGACATTGACGCTACACTTACCTCCATCACGGAATCGCGTGTCCATCGCTTGTCTCAAGCTGGCCGCCGACCATCCTGACCTCCCGTTCAAGTGATCCGGCTCTTGGCCCAGAGATGCTATCCCCGGGACCGGCCTCAATTTCCCAGTATGGAGATGCTCGCCTCCTTGGGGATTCGGACCCGACTGCTCGTCCCGAGCCGCGTCCAGCCCCCGCCCAGTTGTCAGCTAGTATCCCCTCCTGTCACCAGTCTAGTCTTCCCCCAGCGAATTGGGGATGCCTCTCGCCTTGAGGAGAGCCTCTGTAAAAACACGCGAATGCCCGCCTTATCACGCAATGACCCAGGGGCCGATCAACGTGTCGAAATTATATCGCGACTTGCACCAGTTGTAATTCGGCCTCGCCGACCCACTTGTAAAACCCATGCGACTCTTAGAAAATATGTTACTATCTAAATGCATGTCTCTGTACCCGTATTTGGGCCCCAGTCCTTCTTTGCACCACCCGTGTGTGTCCAGTAACCAGACTCCAGCAAGCTACACCTCCCGGTCAAACGCACGCCTATAATTGTTGATCTCAGTTTCTTTCCCCGATGGTCACCCGCAAGAGAGGGCCTGGCCCTCCCCCTCCCGTTCTCCCCCTTCCTGCGGTTTCTTTCCCTCCCGTGGTCTGTTCCTCCATGCATGGTGCTCCTGCCTTCTTCCCTGCCCCTGCTGCAGCATCGCCGGCTTTCCCTCTTGCAGATGCATCCAACGCGCCTGCTGCAGCATCGCCAGCCCCTCATCCTGCTGCTCCACCCAACGTTGTTCCTGACCCGCTCTCCTCTGCAGCGGCTGCAACACCGGTTCCTCCTCTTGCAGATGCTTCCAACGCCGCCACCCTTCCTGCAGCCATTACAGTAACATCGGTTCTCCCTCATGCAGCTGCTAGCATCGTGCCTTCGGCCTCTGCCTGGAGACCAGATCCTCGCTTCTCTTTTGTGCAAGTTGTCCGGCAGTCAATGGCGCCGCCGGCCATCCCTGTTCCTGTTCACCCGCCTGCTCGCACGGATATGGGTCACCCTACCGTCTTCTTCTCTCTGGACGAGATCGCAGTATCGTGCAGGCATTTTGAGCATTCTATCATTGCATATACTCCTTAGGGCCGGCCACTGTATCCTGAGATCTGAGCACACCTCATGCAGTGGTTCCAATTCCTGCAGGATTTTGCGCTTAGTGCTTTATACAACCGCCATCTTCTTATCAGATTCTCATGCCGTGAAGATTCTACTAAGGTTTTACTCAAAGGCTCTCTGCTCATCCTTGGACGATTGTTCAAATTCTTTCGCTGGTCGCTGGACTTCTCTCCGGATGCTGATTCTCCGATGGTGCCGGTGTGGATAGAGTTCCCTGGCCTTCCGGCCAATTTTTTCATCGATGCCATGATCCGTTCAATTGCTAGGAGCGTGGGTGAAGTGCTCCATGTTGATCAGGACACTATCTCCCTAGCGCGTTCTCAAGCTGCTCGTGTTTGTGTGCTCCTGGATGTTTCTCTTAAGATCCCGGACAGGGTATGGATTGGAATTGGTTCAGACGGTTTCTGGCAGCCGGTTGTCTGCCCTCGTCCGCCATTGTTCTGTTCCTCTTGTCATCGTCTGGGCCATGCTGTTAGCAGCTGCAAAAAATCTGGAGCCCATCGTCTCTCTGTCAGTGAGCCTGCCAGTGGTGCTCCTCCGGCCTCCGGCGAGAATCCTGCGTCGCGCACGGCGGCGCAAGCCTGGCGGGTCGTTTCCAGGCCTGTCCGGCTCCCCAGCAATGATCTCGCCGGTTCAGCTGGCCCTTCGGCTCAACCTGCCGAACAGCCACTTGAACGAGCATCTGAAGCGGTGCCTTCTGAGATGCCAGATGTTCCTGCCGTTAACTTGTCTATTGATGTCATTTGTGATGGCTCGGGTGGCAACGACGCTCCTGGTGTTTTCTCTCTTCAACAGTCGCTTCCCAATAACTTTGTCCCTGCTGCTGGGTCCTCCCGTGACCCCTGTTCTCATGATGTGCCCCCTGCGACGCATGGTGATCTGCCGTCTGCATCTTTTCCTCCTCCAGCAACTCTCATTGCTCAGGTGGATGCTAGCCATGGTGCCCCACGTATGCATGGCCCTGTTCCATTGGTATCTAGCCCTCCTCTTGCCGCGGCAACCGGAGCTCCTTCCTTGGCCCTGGTTGTGCCGGCTGAGGCTGTGGCTGGCTTGCACGTTGCTCCTGCTGCGTCGGCCGCTGGTGTGAAAGTCTCCTCCGTGGCTGATGGTCTTGCCTATACCGGTGTCAATCTGGTTCCGTCTGTGGACTTCGCTCTCAAGCAATTGCCTTCGATGGATCGTGCCCCTGCGGCGGCTGGGTTACCTGCTGCTGATGCTCCTCCTCCGATGGCCGATCCTCCGATTGCTGATCCTGTTTCTGCTGTTCCCAATCCTAATGCTCATGCTGATGAAGTGGCTGACGCCTCTTTGGATGCTGAGGTCAATTCCCCTGCGTCTGCTGGTGTTGGTGCGGCTGGTGTCTTCATGCTTTCAGATGAGGGTTTTCCTTCCAGGCCCTCGACCTGTCTCAACGCAGTTGCTCCTGCCTGGTCTCCTGTTCAGTCCTCCTCCCCTGCTGCTTCTTCTGGTGTCCCTCGTCTCTCATTTGCTCAAGCTCTCCGCCGGGCTATCAAACCGCAAGTTGGAGATATGCTGCCCAGTTCACATTCTCCTCCTATTGCGGCTACCTCCTCTGCATCGATTGAAGGATCCTCTGCTGAAGCCTCCTCATCTCACCTCCCTGGAGAGTCTACCAAATTTCTTGTTATCTATCAGGTCCTCACAGTTCCTGGCTTTGAGCCCTCTCGCCCCCCTGATATTAACCAACTCCATGCTAATTGGGTTGGTGGGTACGGCCAGGACCGCTCTAGACTTACTCTCAGGCCTGCTGGTGCTCGTTCCAGGCGTTCGTTCCGCAGATCAAATTCTACTAACTCCACTCGTGATCAAGATTGATTCATTTATGCTGGTCACCGGTTGCTTGGGTTGTGCTTTCTTGTGTATTCTAGGGTTGTACCCAACCGTGCTTGTTGTTTTGTTTCTTTGGGCTGGGCTATCCTTTCTAGCCCCTTTGGTAGAGGGTTTAGCCCAAAAGGTGAATAAGTCAACCTAATTAAGTTGTTCCAAAGTTAACCCAGATTTACTTTGATAGCAGCTTAGTTAACCCCCTTGATCATATGAGTTATCCTAGTAGTTGGACAAGTGCCTGGGTTAACTCAAGAATAATGGCAGCTATAATACCAAAAAAACGCAGAACTCTTTCCTTTCTTGTTTCCCCATAGTGATTAACAGGTTTCTCCCTCTCTCTCTCTCTCTCTCTCTCTCTCTCTCTCACATCTGGATTTTTAAATGTGGATAATGCTTGTCAAATCTGATGAAATATTAGTAATATTATTAATAATATTGTTATATGTTCTTACAATTGACAAAAACATAACAAAAACGATGATGATCTAGGTGCACACGTTTAACCTTCGGATAGGCCGTTAGATTGAAAAATTAAGGGACGACGGTTCTATCTCGCATGTCATGGTTGCAGATAGTGTCCTGGCCCTGATTACCCCGGTCTGGCAATGCTATTCTCAAGTATTTTCTATTTTATCTTTTCTTTGCATTCGTTTTAATGATTTCTTTTATTTTAGGCCAGCATGCATCATACGCATCTTTGAGCATTCACGACCCATGGTCTGCCTGGAAGTGTCTTGTAAGTGATGGGTGATTGTGCGTTCAATGTTTGAGTAAGAAGAACAATTCCACACTGAGTTGGAAGGTTCTCTCTGGTCCACTCACTTGGTTTGGTTGACTAAGAGTCCCCGTCCGGAGTTTTAGTCTATCTCTTTACCTTTTTATTGCTGCTTATTCCCTCATTGGTTGTGGATTGTGTCCCATGATGAGGTTGCCTACTTTTTTATCCTGCTTTTCATTTAGTTAGTTCCTCCAAACTAGTGTCATTTTAGTCCGATCACTCATTGTGTGTAGTTCAGAGATTTCCGGAAGATTCCTATCGCTCGTTGGCGAGAGAACGGGTGTCTTTTGCCTTAACGTCCGCTTTTCAGTCTGCTCCGCTTCATTTTCAATTCATCTCTATGTTCCATTTCACTTTCGCTTCACCTCCGCTTGCTCCCCTGCAAAGAGGGCGTTAAGGAGGAGAATCTGTTGACACCCATTTTATGACCAATGAGTTGGGTCATTTTTTTATCTATTTTTATGATGCCCCGAGTTATTCACCGGTTATTGGACCATGTTGGTCACTTTGAGGCTTGGGTTGCTCTCCCTGGTTAGGCCTGGTTCCTTGTCTCTTCGTCGCATTTTGAGCTTAGTAAGCTTCTTCCCTTTTTGCCAAGCTTACCTGCCCTAGTGGCCAAATAAACGATCGTTAGAATGCATTGGCAATCCTTTGCTAGACCGCCAGGGAGGTAGAGAGTCCTGATTATCTTATATTTTCCCGCCGGCCTCATCTTTTTAAGAGATAATCCTCCCTAATGGTCTATCGTGCAACCATTAGAGATCTTTAGCGGTCATTTGCCAGACCGCTAGGGTGCAGAGAGTCTCGTTAGGTCTCTTCGATCTTATCTCTTTTTATCCAGGTCTACTGGTCGACCATTTGTTAGAGCCTTGCGGTCTATCGCAAGACCGTTAGGGCAGACAGAGAGTCCTGCTCTGTCTGTTCTTCCTATGTTTTGTCGTGGCTGAACTAGAGTCCTTGTTTTGATGATTTCTCTCTGAGTATTGATCCTCATAAGCTTCTATGTGTTTCTGTGGACTCTTAGGTGTATTTTCTTCAAGAGTTTGCTAAGTTTAGGCCTAGTTTTGTGTTGATCTCTCTCCAACTCGACCAGAGAGTTTGGGGGCCTATAAAAAGAACCCTTGACTTCATGGCCTGACTGCGAGGAGTCTATAATTGCATAAATATACGGGCTACAAACCCCGATATGTGGAAATATTTCACAGGGGTGACGATACGCCAGCCAATGAACTCTACGTGGAAATATTCCATGAGACGATGATACCCCGGATATGGGCCTCGACCAATGCGAGGGCACCATCCCAAATTTTTTGAGATGAATAATGGGTGCAACAGTTGGATTTTAAATTCTGTATGTTCTAAATTCAACAATTAATCGTGATGAAGAAAACAATGAAAGATATGTGGGATTTTTTCGAGCAGATGTATAGGCAGTGCCGAGATGCATCTTGTATTTATCAGCTCACCACTGACATTCAAGATCTCAAACAAGAGAGTCTTGGTGTGACTCCTACTTCGGTCTTCTGAAAAGTAAGTTGCAGAGGCTGGATCACTACTCGGTCTACCAGTGGCACTATATTGAAGATCAGAAACAGCACATTCAACATATAGCACCTAGATCTTTAAATTTCTTGCTGGTCTCAATTCTGGGTTTGATGCATTTCGGGGTCAAATCATTAGTGCAGTTTCTCTCCCCTCTCTCGAGCAGGTTTACTTTAAGATTTTGTAAGAAAAGGGAGCGCCAAAAAACCATGACTGGTGAGCACACTCCTGTAGGTGCACAGGAGGTTTCTGAGTTCTCTGCACTTGTTACTACTTTTAATTCTGGGAAATCTGGTATGGGCACTGTCAAAGACAAACCAAAACTGAATCGTCAATGCACACACTGTGGAAAGAATACTCATAATGTTGACAACTGCTGGGATTTTTATCCAGACAAGAAGCCACATAAATACTCGAATATCAAGGTCATTTCGGTCGCTAAGGATCATGTTGCCATTGCTCAGCCTGTAGAGTGCTCTCTATTCTCTACTCCAGATGGTGGCTCTGACTCTTCTCAAGTGGTTGCTCTCTCCTTGACTAACAATAGCCATCTCCAGCGCATTTTCTTCTAATTGAATTTCATTGCTTCTGCTCTGTCCTCTTCCTCAAGTATTGCGGGGGCGGCTCTGAGTGCCGCCTCCACTGTCTCACGTGCCCCTTAGGTCATTGATTCTGGAGCTACAGATCACATGATTGGTATTTCCATTTACTTTCAGTCCTATTCTTTGGGTTCTAGGCAGGATAAGGTCACTATTGCTGATGGGCACCCATAGCACAGTGGTCAGTAAAGGTGCTGTCCCCTTGACTGAGGCTTTGGCCCTATCCTTTGTTCTTCATATTCTTCCTCTATTAATTAATCTCCTTTCAATTAGTTGTATTATAACATCTTTGAATTGCCCAGTCACTTTTCTTCCTACTTATTGTGTTTATCAGGATCTTCAAACAAAGTAGGTGATTGGGACTGGTCATAAAGTGGGAGGCCTTTACCATTTTAGGCATGGGATTGGTGCCGCTTTCTAGTCTAGCACTTTAGAGGATCCGAGTCAGGTTCCCTCCGGTTTGGAGGAAGGGAGGCCGTGTCTCCGATTACTAGTGATGGGCTGTCACTAGTGTTTCTCTCTGGGTTGGAGGAAGAGAGGAGTCTGTTCCTCTGGTCAAGCTGTTAGCTAGCGGTTTGTAGGCAAGCTGTGCTGCCCAGCAGACGCAACCTGTGTTGCGCAGCAGTGAAGCCACACTCGGGTTGAGTGTGGGGTGGTCGTAGGTCTGGAGGACCGAACCACCTAAAAGTTCCTTGTGCACCGTGGTTTGATTATATTACTTGTCTCTCGCTAGGTGAATGTTTAGGCCGATCAAATTGTTCTTCCTATTCAGCTAGCGGGTATTGTGCACATCAGCTCTTTGATTTCTGTTGAGTGGGTTACAAGTCACCTCTGTAGTTGTCTTGGTTGTTCTGTGTGTTTTAGATCGTGAGCTCTCCACCTGTTCAACATTAGGAGTTGCCATGTTGATCTAGTTATTCACCCAGATAACCACTAAGGCATTATTTCTCTACAGGTTTTCATTGGGTCTGATTAGTTTGATTTAATTTTGCATTGTTAATAGTTAGATAAATTTTATTTGGTCAAGACTTTTGCGAGAAGGATACATTCACCCCCCCTCTGTATCCGTCGCACCCAAACCAACAACTGCCAACAACTCAAGGATGAGATCGAAAGTCTCATTCGCCATGGAGACTTGGCCTAGTACATGGCTGAGCTTCAGGATGCCCCGCCAGATCCCTCGAAAGAGATAGACAATCGCCCCCGAGGGATCCATATCAAATTCATCTCGGGGGGTTCGGCCTCCAGAGAGGACACTAGCTAAGGGAGGAAACATCACGTCGAGTGAGCCAGTTGGGCTGCAGAGCTTGCCAAGCCTGCGACTTCAACACATGAGCAACAGGCCCTGGTGTTCTCCGACCAGGACTTGGAAGGGGTGGTTACCCTACATGATGATGTTCTTGTAATCTCGACAACAATAAATCATTATAATGTAAATATGATACTTGTAGATAATGGCAGTGCACCGGACGTATTGTCTTATGACTATTTTCTGAAAATGGGTGAGAACCCATCGAAGTTGTGTCTGGTCTGAACCCCTCTTTGTGGGTTCAATGGTCAAGTTACTTACCTCGAGGGAGTCCTGAGCCTGCCTGTTACCCTCGGGACTCCCCCCAGAGCCTTGACCTTTGTGGTGAATTTCATTGTGGTAAAGGGGATAACAGCCTATAACGCCATTTTTGGGGAACAATCCTGACATGGCCAGGATCACCAGCAAACGAAAAATAAATCACGAAATCTAATGCCAGCAAAATCCACCAGCTAAAGGCTAGGCGACTGTATAGGACTTTTACGACTCTAGTAACTGTATGTCTGAGATTTTCATGTACCATTCATGACAAACGCTCTGATACCAACTGTGACGACCCGGATCCCAGATACCAGATATACCCGATAGGAGAGTCAATGCACACACACACACACACACACACATGTACACATATATTATATATATATATCAGAGCATGCATGAGGGTGCGAATGGCATGCTCAATTCTAAAAAATGGGTAGAAAGGCAGATATACCCATGCTCATGCACATTTTGTGAAAATTTGGTATGAACCAGTGTGCACATGGGATGTTTGATCATTTCATGAAAACTTAATGAGTTTATCATGCTCATGAAATCTATCATGAATTCTTATGCAGGGACTATCATGTGAATGCAGTTTCTGGTCTTTCATCTTTTTTTTTCTTTTTTTTATAAGGTAGGCTGGCCTTCAGAGGGGGGGTCAACCCCCATGCAGAAGTCTGCACAGGGAGGCCTAGACTGAGTAGAGCCCCAGGTAAATCGACACTCGGGATCAACCCTTACACCAACAAGTTCTGAAATTTGCCCCCTTTCCCTTTTTTTATTTTGGAACATCAGTTGCTTGTGAACAATATGTATGCAATGTGTGAATATTCATACAGAACTTTGCTTTCTGTCTTGATCTAAGGCTTCCTTCTTCACATAATTTTTATTTCTTGGGTTGTCCTTTCCCCTTTTTATCATTTCATCATGTATTCCTTTTCTTTGTGCACAAACTGCCAGAATGCAGTTCTATTGAACCCACGAAGGGCAGGTCGACTTGAGGCGGGATGTGGGTACAGCCTATCAGCTTGTTGCGTCGACGTGGGCACATACTTGCGTCGAACTGCTCTTCTGCAAATTAGTAGCATTGGGTTCTGCTCAAATTTTCTATTTGATCCCTATCTTTGGCAGTTCTAAAATCATGTTCATCATTACATGTTTTGTGTTTTGTCATCTCTTCATGCTTACTGCACATTTGTTCATGAAGATTTTAATTCATCCCATCCCGACATTCATCTTTATTTTGACAGTCCCTTGAAATTATGGTTAGCATCGCACCTCTTTTTATCAACTTCATATCTTGCTGCATAGCAGCACAAATAATCTTTCTTTTAGTTCAGTTCATCTTCGCATGATGCACTTTAATTCAGTCTATATACCATCATCTTTTTTATGTCATCAATCTTCAAATTGTCTGGCGAAAATCCAGCAGCACCTCCCCTAGACCTGGAGTATTGGGGGGTGTTAATTAGGTACTCATCCACGGAAGATCCGAGACGGCCCCAAAATAAGAAGGATGCGCATGAAAGCAGTAACATCGGGTGATCCAAATTGGGTGTGGAAACCCCAAGGACTAGCCTACGATGGGATCCAATGACTTGTGAGATGTCACAGTCTCGATTTCGAAATGTGGGCTTAGATTGTTTCCAAACTACATGGCCGTCAGTATTCACCGCTTTAAGGAGGATCACCCGGGGGGGTGTGGACGTCAAAAAATGACGACAAGGCTCCCACGGCATCTGCGGCACTCGCGCCTACGTGCGAGTCGAAGGCGGGATAGTCGTAGTCTACCTTCTCGCCCGAGGAAGACTGGGTCGGGGTAGGCTCCTCCCTTGTCGGAGAGGAGGCTCTCGCTTCAGAACCGACCACCTCTTCCTTGCACGGACTAGGCGACGGTGACTTCCCAGATTTCAGCCTCCTCCTCGTATATGCCTTTGTCGGCTCAGAGATTTTCCAGGCCTGCACCCACTCGGGAAGGGGTGTGAGGGGAGCTGCCAAATGAAGAGGCATTCGGGTTAGATGAAAGTCCTCGGGCTCCTAACGAATAAAAAATACGTTAGCCGCACCAGTGGAAGGAATTACCCTGTTCGGTCCTCGCGGTCGGAGGCGGTCCGGGGATTGTCTCTTCTACGAAGGATGCAACCCCAGGTGCAGCGACTTCGCCCACGTCCAGAGCAGGAGCGGATACCGGCTCCTCTGCAGGGACTGAAAGAAGAAACCCGTGTAAAAGGCATTATCTCACAAGGTGAAAAGGTGTTAGGCGGAACCGCCGGCCAAAAATCTAACCTATGGGTTGGCTGGGCTCGGCCTGAGCGACCGCGAATGCGGCCACGAACCTCTCAGCCTCGGCCTTCCTCTGCTCTAGCTCCTGCAGACTGACTGCCTCACTAGAGACCCTAACAGAACACGCCTCCTCCACTCTGACTGGGAGAAGGAAACACGCACGTCACGCATATATAAAGAATTTCCCCGGGGAAATGGCTGGACCCTGAGAGGCATCGGCATCCAAAGGTCTCACTTGCCGGATGACTCAGCTCGGCCCGAGGCACGGCAAACTTCGCAAAGGAGGGAACTGATGGAGGAGGGAAAGCTGAAGTCATCCAGAAAACCTCCGCCCTCTTCCGCTCGACCTCCTACCGCACAGCCACCTTGGCAGCGGCAAGCGCCTTCTCAACGGGCGACCTCTCTTGAGGCTCTCCAATAGCCCTGGGCAAACGGGTGGGAGTGGATGGCGGCTCTGACCTGACCCAGGCCTCACCTGCAGTGGGGATTGGTGAAGGCTGGGGCTCCTCCCTAGCTGATGAATAGAAATGATATCCGGGTGTGAACAACCCCTGCTAAGACGAAGATAAATCATGAAGGACACTCTTAACAAGAAAAATCTCACCTGCGGGTTGGCTTGGTTTGGCCTGACCAACCTCAAACTCCTCGAACGATGGGATAGGAGGCGGCGGAGGAACGGTCGTTGCAGACTTGGTAGCCTCCACCTTCTGGTGCTTGGCCTCCCGCCGTCCAGTGGCCTTCGCCTCGTCCAAGGCCTTCTTCACAGGCTATTTCACCCGGGACCTCTTCGCAGGATGGGGCAGGGGAGTCGTGGTCGGGGCTACTGGTGCCTCCTTAAAATATGCCAGCTTCTCGACTTGCCGGAGAAGATTGCGGTGCGTCACCAGCTGGGTGCTATCCGGATGGTCTATGACGGAGAGAAAACAAAAGGAGCATGGAGTTAGCCTGGCTATACGATCAGGAGAAGATAGAGGCTTACAACATGTAAAAAGAAATGAGCACTGACTGACACAACTTAACTTAAAGATTTCACTCTACTTGGAAGAATAAGGAACAGAGTTCAAGGTAGAAATTGGATATGGACTCAACGGTCGAAAGATCAAGGCCTAAGTGCTCCAACAAATCTCCAAAGGCTGAGTACTTGAGATCCGACTATTGGACAAACTTGTGTTTAATAGATACATCATCTTCATCCTATAAATACGTGAAGATTGCAGCAAGGTAACACACACGGATATAGAGCTGAGCACGCTTCATATGAGCAAAGTCTCAAAGCACCTCCCTATATTCAAGTGATCTCATTATCTTGCTTCCAACGCATCCTTGACAAGAAGAACTCCACCGCGTCTAAAGCTTATCATTGGAATTCTTCATTCCAGGAAGCATTCAAGAGGGGGATATTGCACTGTAATGATATTCTCACTCCCCTCCTCATCATTTCTACTTCATTTATTTACATTCTCTGATTTGTAATATTGTCTGAAGGACAGTGGGTGAAGAGCATTTGTTGCTTAGTGTAACCAGTACCGTGGGTGATTAGTTAGTCCGTTGACACCTGTAAAATCAGTTGGGTGACTAGCCCTTGAAAGACTAGCTGGTGCGAAACCACCAGAAAAACTAAGTCACGAGTGCAGTGACGGTTGGTTGTTGAGACTTACCAAAATCAACAAGGGAGCTAGCCCTTAGAATTAGTTGGTGTAACCATTGAAGGTTAGTGAAACACCCCGGGTGAGTTGCAAAGGGGACTAGATGTAGGGAAGCTGAAGGATGACCGAACTAGTATAAATCTCTTGTCCAATGTGGTTTGCTTGTTTGCTCCTAAAATTATTTTCCGCTACGTACATATTAAGCTTAGATAAAATTTTAATATGCAACCATATCTCAGGGCACACCTATTCACCTACCTCTAGGGTGTGCTCGGCTACTAACAAGTGGTATCAGAGCGTATGTCTCATTTCTTACAGGTTTAACCACCTAAGGAGCATGGTCCTGATAGTAGCCGATAGCAAGCACCAACAACTTCGCTCTACAAGGACAATCAGCCAGGCTACCTCTCTTCAGCGGAACCAACTACCCCAACTAGAAGATAAAATGATTAATTACGTGAAAGAGATAGACTATGATTTATGGATAGTAATCGAGGAGGGTGATAGAGTAATCACCACTTCTAAAGACCAGTGGGATAGAAATGAAAAAGAAATGACATCCCTAAACACTCACGCATTAAGTTTGATGTTTTCTGCCCTCGCCTGGAAGAGTTTGATCGTGTCTGCACCTACTTCTCTGCTAAAAAAATCTGAGATAAGTTAGAAGTAGCACACGAAGGAATGTCTCAAGTTAAAGAGACCAAAATAATTCTCTTGGCCACTAAATATGAAATGTTTAAGACGAAAAAAGATGGTATGCGATTGATAAAATAAGAGATAGGACCTCATCCGCCCAAAAATTTGTAGGGCAAATTATGTTGCAAGAGACAACTATGAGAAGTCTCCAGCAAATGCCTATTCTTCCTCTCTACATGCCATTTTGTTGTGGAGAGTAGGCGCAAGAAGATTCATGAATAATTCCCTCATCCTCAGAAATATATTGAGACACTTCTCAAAATATTCTCGAGCATTATCGAATTTGAAACTTTTACCATGCCTCTCAAGTTGAGTCTCAACCATCTTCCAAAAGATTTAGATAACCCAAGGAACCTCCTAAGGGGATGTAATGAGATACATCCAACAACAATGAGAGAAGTCATCAACGAAACTTATAAAATATCAATGGCCATTCAAAAATGAAACAAGAGAGAGACCTCAAACATCAGAGTGAACAAGTTTTAAAAAAAATGTTTATCCATTGAACATTGAAAATTGGTTCTAAGATAGGAGAAAGAGACAGAGTATCATCGAAGATAGGAGAAGTAGACAAAGTATCGTCTAAGAGGCATTAAATGAAGCAGCGTATTTGACGAAGCAGTGCATTAGACGAAGTGGCCTATTAGATAAAGCGGCCACATTAGACAAATTACTTTCGTTGTCTTCCACATAGAGGATATAATAAAAGATTCGATGAGATATTGAAAAGATAGATGATATAGAAGGATTAGATGAAATGTTGACAATATATGGAAAAGTTAAATGATATGTTGAAGAGTTAGATTATTCATTGAAGGATAGTTAGCTGGCAAAATGAAATTGGATGACGGAATCGTCTAAAATGTAAAGTACGATAAGGCTTAAGTGATGCGGCCAGGGGACAAACAAGACGATGAGAGTAGACGGCGCCCAGTAGACGACAGAAATCGTAGAACTTTTGGCCGTGCAAGATCTTCAAGAGATGTGGATGTTGTGACAAGACTTAGATGACCAGTCCGAAAAGCTTGTCAGGGGAGCTTCGTCAGGAATCTTCTCAAGGTTCAACAGATTGTTGCCACGAAAAAGGGCGACCAAAAAATTTTTGTCAGGCTAAAGGAGAGTAAAAGCCTGACAGTTGCATGAAAATAAGTTGTAGTAGAGGATTCGAAGGATGACATGTGTGTGTCATGCATGAGAGGTGTACAACAAGGGTAGATTGGGAAATAGCATGCGGGGAATATGACACCGGCCTAGATCCTCTCTCTCTCTCTCTCTCTCTCTCTCTCTCTCTCTCTCTCTCTCTCTCTCTCTCTCTTCTCTCCTTACCTTGTGGCTCTTTGTTTCTTCTCACCCTTATCTCTTTCTCTCCTGAACATCAGCATCGCTCTTGCGTTCTTTCTATTTCCCCGAGAGCTCCGAAGGGTTTCTCGTCAGCAAGGGTTGCTCTACACCTAGTAGGTCTTCTACGGTCTTCTAAGACCCATTCAAAGTCCCTGACTTCGTCAGGTCCGACATACCCAAAATTAAAGTCCGAACCCACTCGGACATGATCTAGGACCCAAAAAAAAAAGATCCAAGAAAACTGGGGCATGACACCAAGTTAAATTGAGATGTCAAGAATGTGAAAAAGAAAACCAACTCAACATTGAAAATTATGAAGTCATAAATGCTGTAAGTGCTGAAATGCAAAAAAATGAAAAGATTGAGAGTGATTTGAAAGGAAAATTATCCTTCCTTGAGAAAATGGTTCAGTGTAAGTCCAATCTAAACCCTATCTTAAGTACCCAGATAAACTTCTGAAAAGAAAGGCTGGAGTTCAACCCCACTATGAAAAAGGCACTTGAGCTGAAGACCATTTCATTCTGCCTTGAAAAAGGGAAAGCAAATTAATGATGGAGGAACCAATAAGGAAGAATGTCCCTAAGCCTAGAACAATCAAAATTAAGAATGTTCAAGGCAATGGATAAAACATCAAAAATCAAAGAAGCAAGACCTCAAGCAATCGATAATCTAGTTACAGGAAACATGTTGAACCCCTAGGTTGACACACTGGACAACCAGGTTAATGCACCATTGCTCAACCAAGGCCGGCTAGGTAGCCAGATCGACACACCAGGCTGCTGAGTCGATGCAACTCAACTTTTGAATCCAAAAAGAACCCAGCCGACCTGTCTATAGAAGACAAAGCAAAACAAGAATAGATCAAAAATATCAATCAAACCTTAGCAAAAATGCTTAGTTTGCCTCTGCCCATCGTTGGCCAAAATGGAACCAGTCTGGGCCTAATTTGAACATGAACCACAATCTCCACTCTAATCTGAAAAAAAAATAGCTCAATAATGAAAGAAGGTTCAACGTTCATCCAAACATGAGTGCCCACCATACCCAATTCAAAAAAAGTAGAAACCAAAAGGCAAGACCACAATCTGATCTATACTTCATGAATTTCGTAAAACCTGTCTGCATCACGTGCAATAGATTTAGACACACCAGCACTCATTGTTCCTTGAATCAAAAGAAACAACATGCCAAGAAAATTTAGATTTCAAAATCTCTGTTGCATGCTTTCAACAATGTATGTGAACCTAGAACTGCTTGGGTTCCAAAACTCTTTGCTTGATGTGTCCTCTATAGGAAATAGCATTTAGACAGCGACTGCTCAAGGCACATGACAAGAGACAAGAAAAAGTTCAGTAAATTGATCATGAAAGAGGGTGGATAGGTGAGATTCGGAGGCAAAGATAAAGGCAAGATGATTGGCATAGAAATAGTTGGTAAGATTTCTTCCAATCACATTAAGAATGTCATGCTAATAGAAGGCCTTGAGCACAATCTGCTCAGCATAAGCCAACTTTATGACAAAGGCCACAAGGTGCTGTTCGATGCCAATGGGTGCAAAATTTTTGAACAAAATTCTAATGCTGTCAAGTTTATTGGTCAAAGATTGAACAACATCAGCAGAATCAGTCCTGATCTAATTTTGGATGAGGGAGTGTCCCCTCCCTTAATCATAGGACAGAGAGATGACATTTGAGCCTTCTCAGACAAAATGCCAAAAATGAGTCCCTTGGGCCTTGCATCGACCATCAAGGTCATTGCTTGCAGAAACTGTCAATTATGGTTAGAATTGGGCTCCTTATCTGAATCTAGGGGAAGGCAGATCCCACAGCCTGGTGATGCCATCCTCTCCGCTGTCCCCACCCCCAATGGCCATCTGGAAAAGAGAATGTGGAGGGGAAGGAGGGAAGCCTTCATTAGGGTGGAGAAGAAAATTACTTCCTTCGCCTGCCACAATTTTACTTGTTGCCTGCTGCTTGAGCTACTTGTCGATGTCACAACTGGCTTTAGCTTGCTTGTACGCAGGATGTAAAATCTGATAAGAAGCCAGCTGACCTGCAGCTTGTCTGATACGGACAAGAGATAGGATTGTCTGAAATCATATCCTTGTCAGATAGTATTACTGATATGAAATAAAATATTGGATATCCTTGTCATATAATTGCTGTTCTTTACTGTTGACTCTTAAAATGGAGGTGGCACCCCTTATGCTAGCACTGTTGTTAAGGCTTGGATGGGTATTGTTACGGGATAATTATATAGGCTGTTTTAGATATAGGTATTTGAAGTCACTAAAAGATGTGTGGAAAAGCAACAACGAAGTGCAGAATGTCTTGTGAGGCAGGCAGCTGATCAGAAGACTATGCCATTTCCACGGATCTTTCATTGGGCTTTGTATAGATGGAATGTGGCTTATGATGATGGTGAACCTAAAGAGAAGAAAACAGTAGTCTCTGGCTCCTGTTGATATGTCGGACCTTTGTGTGGCTCTTGACTTTCCTACTTCTAGGGGGGTGCGTACAGTGTTGATGTTTATATGTCTGATCTTTGTTTTAGTCCAGATTCAGTCTTGTTTTCAATTGGACTCCTCACTCCAAGTGATTCTCAGAAGGAAAAAGGGGGAATCAATGATAAAAACCAGCAGACTGAAAACTCTGTTCAACCCTTATCTTTTTGTTTCTTCTGCTAATCTGCTGCTGCATTTCTTTCTCCATGAATTGCATGGGAGTGTCACCGAGGAGATTCCTCTTTCCCTGAGATTAACAGGTTTGATGCACTTCAATTCAATTTGCGGCCTGATAAAGATATTTATTTTTGGGAGGTTTCTCTCTCTGCATCATCAGGGCCATTTGCTTGTGTTGGAGAATTTCAACAATATTCAGCTGAACCATGGTCTAATGGAGTTTGGATACGTAAATCATCAAATTGCCAATCAGTCATCAATTTTGTCTGATTCTAGCACTGCTGTCCCAGAACAGAGCTTGTCATCTATATCATTTACTGCCACAACCGATCAGCTGGGAAACCTTGTTCTCGGTAAGGGTACATGCCACCCCTCCAACTCCCCCCGTCATCAGGGGTGTGCCTGTGGTCTTGCCCGTCATGTACCTCTCGAGCTGATTGTGGAAGGCCCTACGGCCAGCCTCAGGGCTGTCGAACATGGCGAATCGACCGTCACTGCCGAGGTAGCCCGGCATCCCGACGAACTGGCCCCTGTCCTCGATATTGCCGGGGTTGTTGTTCCTCTCCCCCCGGCTACGCCGGCTGCCCTGCTGGTACTTCGCCCACGGCCCCACAGCGGGGGCCGAGGCTTGGTACTTCTCCCAGGGATTACTCACCGACCGGCTCCCAGTTGGAGGGGTCGGAGGGATCACCGCCCTTGAACCTGAATCCGCCATCCACAGAGCCCACAGCCGGCGCTCCACGCGCCACGGAGGCCTGGGGCTGGGTCGCCCTAGCGGCCGTCTTGGCTCGGGCCGCAGAGGCCGCCTTAGCGGCTTCCTGGCCAGGTCCGTAGGACGCCAGAATCTGCTGGTTCAGGGCAGAGCCCTTCAGGCCAGTCAGACCCTGCAGCACCTCCATGATCATGGGCATGTTGGCCGCCCTGTTGGCAGCCCGCAGCTTGGTCTGATCCTCGGGGGAGGCCTGCTGGCCGTCCTTCAGGAACAGGAGGTTACCGCTGGGATCGCCGTAGCGAGCCTCCACCTTGCCCCGCAGAGCGGGGGCCTTGGCGAACAGGTCAGCCGTCAGGAGGCGGGTCTGGTGACCCGTAGCCGCCATGATGACAGCTCCCAGGCTGTCCTTCCGCTCCTTGGGCAGGGTCTTGCTCAGCTGAGGCAGGTAGGTCTTGAGCTCCTTGACGAAGCCCGCCTTGCCAGTCATCGGGTTGGCGGTGAACTGCTCAGCCCGCCAGGAGCCCTCAGGCTGGGTCAGGAACGCCGTGCCGATGCCGTTGAAGGTGTCAGCCATCTTGCCCAGGGCCACCGGGTCCGGGGGCGTAGCAGAGCCGTCAGGCAGCGCAGCGATCACCCAGTCGCGGACCACAGCAGCGCCGTTGGTCGCCTGCTCCTGAGGGGAGCCCGTTTCCCGCAGCACGTCGGAGACGATGCTCAGGGACGTCTTGCCCATGGTGTTCGTGACCTGAGCGGCGACAGCGTCCGGGAGGTCATTCAGCACGACACTATACCGAGCGTAGTCGCTGTTGTTGTACAGGCTCTGGGTGGCCAGGGCCTTGGTCAGCGACACGCCATTCTCCACCAGCTCCTTGTCGGACACACCAGACAGCAGGGTTTCCACCTGGCTGCCCAGCTTGTTGAAGCGCTCCATGTACTGGGTGTACACTTCAGGGGCAACGGTGCCGTCAGCGCCACCAACGCGCAGCTGCCGAATCCTCTCGTCAAGCTGCTCCTTCACCCGACTGATCGCCGTGCGGATGGCAGACGGGTCCTTGTCCAGGCCCTGCTGCTTCAGCGACGTCCAAATCTGCTCAACAGCAGGGGACGTAGTGGCGATGATCTGCTAAAAAGTCAGGAATCATACAATATTTTTCATGCTGCCCCGTCTATACCGGTATGGACTCCACATTATCGCTCGACGTTGTTATGAGTGAGCAGGACAGGCGCATCACCGAGACCGTGTCGCGCGAACGCGGCCGCCTGCGTGCTTTCATCCGCCGCCGCGTGGCGGATGCGGGCGATGCCGAGGATATTCTGCAGGACGTGCTGTTCGAGACGGCGATGGCTTACCGCCTGCCCGAGCCCATAGAGCAGATAGGCGCGTGGATGTACCGCGTGGCGCTGAACCGCATCACCGACCTGTTCCGCAAGAAGAAACCGGAACTGCTGGAGGATGTGCTGGGCAGCGCGGACGACGAGCTGTCGCTGCAAGACCTGCTGCCTTCTGCCGATGCCGGGCCGGAAGCGGCTTATGCCAGGGCGGTATTGCTGCAGGAGCTGTATGCGGCGCTGGACGAGTTGAGCGCGGAGCAGCGCGAGGTGTTCATCGCGCACGAGCTGGAAGGGCGCAGTTTCAAGGAGCTGGCGGCGCAGAGCGGGGTGGGCGTGAATACCCTGCTGTCGCGCAAACGTTATGCGGTGCAACAGTTGCGCCTGCGTTTGCAGGCCATTTACGACGAATTTTTGATGGAGTGAAGGAACTTTTAATTGAGTAAAGGAAAAGCCATGAAAGGCAATTGCAGATCGAAATGTTGGGGTTTTTGCGCTTGGGCGGTGGTAGGCGTGGCCGCGGGCGGCGCGGCGGTGATGCTGCTGTGGAACTGGTTGACGCCGACTTTGTTCGGCTGGAAAGCGATCAGCTTTTTACAGGCGGTGGGTCTATTGGTGTTGAGCCGCATCCTGTTCGGCGGCTTTCACCGGCGTTGCGGCTATGGCCGCCACCACGGCATGGCGGCGCGGCTGGAGGCGATGACGCCGGAACAGCGCGAGCAGTTCCTGGCGGGCATGCAATCCAGGTGGTGGTGCTGCAAGCCCGGCAAGGCGGATGAATCTGCGCCTGAGGAAAACGGCAACAAGTAGCAGGGTGGGGCGTTTATGCCTTTTTCAAGCGGTTCAGCCCCACCAGCACCATGCTCAGCAACAGCAGCGCGACCGTGATGCCCAGCGCGTTTTTCAGGATGGCGGCGTAGCCGAACCTGGATACGTCCAGGAAAGGGTAGGGATAGCGGCCTTCCAGCTGGCCGCGCACCAGGGCGTAGATGAAGTAGAACAGCGGGAACAATAGCCAGGATGCCACTTGTTTGACGCTAAAGCGCAAGCGCGGCACTGCACTCCACCAGAATGCCAGGAACAGCAACGGCACCACGTCGTGCAGCAGTATGCTGGCAGCCCAGCTGGCGTGCATCAAGCCGCGCAGCATCAGGTTATAGACGATGCCCGCCAGCCATACGTAGGCGAGCACGCCGGTGACGTCGAGATAGGTGGGGTGGCCGCCTGCGGACGACGCGGCGTGCCTGGCCCATAGCGTAAGCGTGACGGCGGCGAACAGGTTGGACAGGTTGGTGAAGTAGTAAAAGAACATCCATATGCCGTGCAACACGCTTTGTTGCTGCAGCAGCGAACGATGGATGAAGCCGTTCAATTCCAGCGCCAGCGCCACCCAGGTCAGTGTCGCCGTGAGGGCGGCGAGAACGATTTTGTGCTTGTTATTCATCTTGCTCCAAACGTCAATAGGCACGGCCTTGTGCGGACGATTTCAATTTCTGTAATCAGGCTGAAACAGGTATTTTTTACAGTAGCCGCAACAACAAAATATAACCGAATACGCAACGGCCAATGCCGTCATTTTAAGGAAAAACATCATGCAAGTAAGCAACATACTCGGCAACGTCGCCACCCCCTGGGGCAACCAGGTCATCGCCAAGCTGATGAACGGCCGCTATGCGGTGGGCAACCTGTCTTACCGTTCTGAAGTGCCGGAGCACGAGCAGTTCGTGGATTTCAAGCAGGCGCTTTACAAGTGGTATAACGCGATACACAATGTGACTGTCAAAGCACGCTAAGGAACGAGCATGGACACCAGCAGCATCACCAGCCAGCTGCAGCCGGTGGCAAGCCAGGGCTTGGCGCAGGCGGTCGGCATCTCGGTACTGAAAAAAGCGGTGGATATCCAGGCCAACGACGCCCTGTCGCTGGTGCAGGCGGTGCCGCCGGTGCAGAACCTGCCGCCGCATCTGGGCAGGAATATCAACGTCACTGCCTAGCTAGGCGAGCAAGCAGGCCGGTCAGACCGTATGCAATTCCTCGCGCAATATTTTGCGTAGCGTCTTGATGGTGATGGGCGCGTTATTCTCAGCCAGTGCCGAGCTTAAAGCCTCATTGATCAAGGTTTGATAACCTTTTCCCTGGCTTTCGGCGCGCTGGCGGAACCCTTCCAGCACAGCATCGTCGAGATAGATGGTGATGCGTGTTTTGCCTGGCGAGCTTATCACCGCGCCGCGTTTGGCCTGGCTTAGATCATATTCCTTTTTCATATTGCTTCCTTTCATTTGGGGTAGCCGGACGAGCCGAAATCAGGCGTATGGCGTGCTCGCGTTCCGTCCAGCACACTGCAACGATACGCTCCAATGCATCCATTCCCACGGTGATGAACCTGGGTTCTCCCTGAGAGTCGCCATCTTCTTGCGTTAACGCCGATTGGTCGTAAAACACAGGCTCGACGTCTGGAAATGCGATGCCATGTTTACGCAGATTAGCGGATGCTTTATCCGGATCGAAAACAAATTGCATGACTCATTATACATATAATGTATGTATAAGTAGATACAATAAACGCGGCAACCCAAAATAAAAACGGCAGCCTGGGCTGCCGTTTTTACCTGCGAGCCTGATCGTCTGGCGCTTACTTGCCGATCTCTTTGCTCACGCCGTTTTCCTGCTGGTTCAGCGCTTTTTGCTCGGCACCGGTGATATGGCCGTTGTTCTGGGCCGCCATGCTTTTTTCCTCGGTGCGGATCTGCTTGTCTTGCGCATGCAACGAGGCTGCCTGGTCCTTGGTGATCTCGCCTTCCTTTACTTCATTGTGGATGCGCTTGTTCTGTTTCGCCAGGCGCTTGTTCACTTCGGCGCGGCGCGGATGGTTGGCAGCCCATTGGGTTTTTTGCGCAGTGTCGTCCGCATAGACGTTCGCAGACACTACAAATAGGCCGGTCATCAATACTGCCAATAGCTTGTTCATGGTTTCTTCCTCACTATGATTTTTATTGAATCAGGTTCCGCAAATATTGCGGCTTGCCGTGGGAATCACCTTACGCCTGCTATCTTTCACCAGACTTTCGCGAAAGTTACGCCAGGCTTACAAACGCCGTTTTCGGCAAGTATTTTGTAAGCAGATGTTGCGTGCGGCTGACGCTTCAGCCGTGGCGGCGGTCGAATATCTTGCGCCGGTCGGGCTGGTTGATGGGGTGCGAGCCCACGCGGCGCTCGGCCTTGTTGCGCCTGTCCAGGTGGAACACATTGCGCATCGGGTCGTTGATCTGCTTGTGCGTGTATTTGTCGTACAGGTATTTGGCGTAATCCAGCAGTTCCACCACCGCTTTTTCCGGCAACAGCTTGAGGAAGGCGATCACCTCCAGCTCGTGCTTGTCGAAAGTGTACGAGGTCAGCGGCGAGCCTTCGCCGGTGATCAACCATTCGATGGAGACGTTCAACCCCTTGGCAAGCGACACCATGCGCGACGGGTCGGGTTTCTCGACCTTGTCGTTTTCCAGGTTCCACAGGTATTGTTTGTCTATGCCTATTTGACGCGCGAACGCTGCCGCGTTGGAGTGGCCAAGTGCCAGCCTTGCCCCTTCTATTCTCTTTCCCAGACTCATTTACAGCTCACTTTTACAAACTCACGGACGACATTTTAAGTCCTTTTTCGTAAAAAGTCCTTGACTTAATTTCGTAAAAATATTTAGACTATCTCGCATCATGACAACGCAGGATGCGATCAAATTCTTCGGCAGCCGGGAAAATCTCCAGGCGGTGCTCAACATCAGGTCCCGGCAGGCCATCTGGACCTGGGGCGCATATCCGCCCGCCAGGCGGCAATACCAGATCGAGGTGCTCACCAACGGGGTCCTCAGGGCTGAACGCCCGTTAATGCAAAAAGCGGCGGAACGCCCGGCAACGCCCGGTTCCGCACGGCGCCCGGTGGTCGAGACCCCGGCGCAATGGCCTGCATCCCATCCCTTTATCGAGCGCCGCGCCGCCACCGACATCCAGCTCCCGGCCAATCACGAACCTTATGCCGGCATAGAACGCCGCCTCAGCCTGGTACCACCCAACAACGGCATAAGGCCAGTTGCATGATCCCTCCACGCTCAATTCTACTGAGGGTTTTGAGCGTCCTCGCCGGGGCAAATCACCGCCCCGGCATTTTTATACATCGCCAATATTACACGAAGATGGCAGCATGAAAAACGCAATTAACTGCATATTCACGTTTTTTGAAAGCATAGGCCGCATCACCGTGTGTTTCGCGCCTGTCATCGTCTTCGTCTCGGCCATGATGTGGGTGCGCCCCTGGGAGTGGTTCGCATGATCTCCCATCACCATCCCCAACATACACCGCTCTGCCGCCGCAGTCTGTGGCCTGGCGCACATATAAGCTGATGCACTACTACGAATTCAACGTCGCGGATTACCGCGCCGATACCGCGCATCTGTCGTTGCTGGAGCACGGCATCTACCGCCAGTTGATGGATTGGTATTACCTGGACGAAAAGCCCATCCCGCTGCAAACCCCGGTGCTGATGCGGAGGCTGGCGCTGGGGGCGGATTGCCTGCCCAACCTGGAGAACGTGCTGTCCGACTTTTTCCACAAGACCGAGCAGGGCTATTGCCATAAACGCATAGAAAAGGAGATCGCGCATTACCGCGCCAAGGTGGCGCAGAACCGGCTCAACGGGCAACTGGGCGGCAGGCCGAAAGCGAACCGTTCGCTTGCTGGGGAATTAGCGCCCGCTATCCCGCAGCAAAGCGAAAGCAACCCTAACCAACAACCAGTAACCGTTAACCAGATTAAAAAACCATCGTGCGAAAGGCCTTCTCAAACCCAGGGATTTAATCAGTTCTGGCAGGCCTACCCCAAAAAGACCGGCAAGGGCGCTGCGCTCAAGGCCTGGCACAAGCTCAACCCGCCGTTGCCGCAGATACTGGCGGCGCTGGCCTGGCAAAAAGCCAGCAAGGCCTGGGTGGAAGGCTTTATCCCGCTGCCCACCACCTACCTCAACCAGGAGCGCTGGAACGACGAGCCGGAGGCACGGCTGGGCGGCGGCGCGGCGCAGGAGTTCTACCGCGCCCAGCCGGTACAACGGTCGGCGGATTTCGCCCTGCGCTTGTCGCAGACGGCAGCCGCGGTGGGCATAGGCAAAAACACGGCGGCAGAACATGGGCAGGCAGAGTGACATGGGGCACCACGCCATGGGAGCCGTGGGGCTCGTACGCCATGCGCACCGCGACCCACAGCATCGCCAAATACCGGGTGCGGGGCGAGCCGCTGTATGTGCTGTGGCTGCTGCCCGACACGCGGCTGGGCAAGTACCGCAGCTTTCAGGCAGCCAAGGCCGCCGCCAGCATCTACGCCAACATCGTCACATCAACGGCATAAGGAGTGATAACAGTATGGTGAAACAGCAATTCCGCCTTACCGACGCCGCCGCCAAGCGCTTTTGCCTGGGTTACATCTGCAACCTGCCCACCGACCGCAGCCACCCCATCACCATCAAGGTGGAAGAGGGCGGGCGCACGCTGGCGCAGAACGCGCTGCTGTGGCCGCTGCTGGAGTGCTTTGCGGCGCAACTGAAATGGCCGGTGAACGGGCAACTGGTGAGCATGTCGCGCGACGACTGGAAAGACGTGCTCTCGGCGGCATTCAAGCGCGAATCGCAGCGCGTGGCGATGGGCCTGGACGGCGGCATGGTGGTGCTGGGCATACGCACCAGCCGCATGAACAAGACCGAGTTCCGCCAGTTCGTGGAATACCTGCACGCGGTGGGCAAGATACGCGGCGTCAACTTCGAGCACGCCTACGGCGAGGCGGCAGCATGAGCAACAGCAAGCTTAAAAAGATCAAATCCGATGCGCGCAAAGCCGAGATCATGCGCCTGCTGGCGGCACAGCCCATGGTGTTGGCCGGTATCCGCCAGGCCATATTGGCTTTCGAGCCGGACATATCGCCCGTGGTGCTGCGCTCCACGCTCTACAACATGTGCTGCGACGGCCTGCTGCAAAAACACGCGCGCAACCCCAAAAACCCCACCTACGTGCTGGCGAAACTGCAACCCGCGGCGCAGGTGGAAAACCCACGGCTGCGCGGCTTTGCCCCGCCCAGGAAAATCAGCGCCGACCGCATCGAGAACGTCGCCATCATGAAAGCCACGCCGCTGCGCAAACTGCCCAGGGTCACCCCCAGCGGCTCCAGCCTGGAGTATGTGTAATGAACATGCAAAGCCCGCTGGGTAAAGTACAGGTGCGCGAACCCAAAACGCCGGAAGAGCTGGATGCCGCCGCGGCGGCGGCATGGCACAAATTCGGCATCCCGCTGTTCACGCCGGAGCGGTTGGCGCAGCTGCCCAAGCACAACCGATATTTGACGCTGGAGGAAGCCATCATACAAGCCGCCAACTACTTGTTCGGGGAACGCAAATGCTGAGTGTACCCCAACATCTGGGAAGGCAAATGCCGCCCGGCGGCTACCGGCGCGATCTATTACCACGAGATGGAAGCGGCGGCGGAGCGCATCATGCACCTGCCTTACGACCCCAAGTTGAAAGTGCATGCGGTGGTGGATTTGGGCTGGAACGATGCGATGGCGATACTGATGGTGCAAAAGAATGCGAGCGAGGTGCGCGTGATTGATTACATCGAGGACACGCACAAAAAGCTGTCCGAATATTCCGTCATGCTCAAGCAGCGCCCCTACGACTGGGGCAGGATGCTGCTGCCGCACGACGGTTATAGCGAGGACGTAAAGGCGGATTCGGCCTACAGGATACTGAGCGAGCTGGGCTGGGACATACCCCCAAGAGAAGCGCTGGTGGAGATGAATGTGGAGAACGGCATCAAGGCCGCCAGGATGCTGTTCCCCAGAGTATATTTCGACCGCGACAAGACCGCGCGGCTGGTGGAGTGTTTAAAACGCTACCGGCGCGTGGTGAGCAGCAAGACCGAAGAAGCGGGCGAGCCGCTGCACGACCAGTATTCGCACGGCGCGGATGCCTTCAGGTATTTGGCCGTAGGCATAGACCAGCTCAGCAACGCCGATTGGGGCGGCAAGCTAAGATACCCAAGCTTGGGTGTGCTTTGAAACGGCTAAGCTTGCCTGACCAATAACACCGGCACTGGGCTGAGGTTGACCACGTTCTCGGCATCGCTGCCCAGCATCAGGCGAGCCATGCCGTGGCGGCCATGTGTGCCCAGCACAATGAGCTGGGCTTTCCAGTTTTTCGCATCCTCCAGGATAGCCTCCGCAACCGGGATGCCTGCAGTGTCCAGAATTTGCGAGCTTGCCTCTACATCGGCCCTGTTTGCCGCCGTGATCGCCTGGTCGAGGACCGCCTGCCCGCTCGCGTGCGCCTGGGCGGTTACATCCAGGCCTGATGCGGTCGCATAGACTAATGTATCCAGCACAAAGATAAAGCGTATCCTGCTTTTCAATGCCTGGGCAAGGGCGATGGCTTCTTTCATGCCCGCGAGGGAGGTTGGGCTGCCGTCTATAGGGCAAAGAATATTCCGGTACATATCAGTATTTCCCTTAAAAGATCGAGTCCGGGCGCAAGGCTCGGACTGTTGAGGCCTGCACATGGATTGTGTACTTTTAAGGAAACTGCGTTTTGACATGGATCAAGGCTAGGCAACGATGCGCGTGCCCTGGTGGAATACCGCCCTCCACTTGCCGCCCCACAATTGCCAGATGGAACTGCGCAGCGTGTGCATCTCCGGCGTGCCATCCTGGATGGCGCGGTAGGTGATGAGGATGATGCCGGGCACCAGTTCCCGCACCTTGAAATCCTGCGCCTTGATATTGGGGCGCGGCTCTACCTTGGGTGCGCCTATCACTTCCGCGCGGCTGTAGCTCATGCCGCCGCTGCCGAATTCCACATAAGTGTCGTCCAGCAAATCGGCGAGCTTGGCGGGGTTGCGCATGCGCGCATCCAGCAGCGCGGTCTCAAGGCTGACCAGGTAGGTGGCTAGGTCTTCATACATTGCCGTTCTCCAGCAGTATCTTGCACATATAGGCCACACTCTATAATAAAATCATATTCCTGACACACGGCAACCATTTAATAGCTGGCTGGTCATTGTCATCATGCTTTTCAGTGTCATTAAGTTTTTATTATAAGGAAACATCATGCAAGCCACCTACGCCCGCATCCTGACCCGCAGCATACTCGCCTTATCTTTGGCGGCGGGTTTCATCCACATCAATACCGCCAGCGCCGAGGATTGGGACAGGCGCGAGCACGAGCGGCACCTGGTGGGCGAGCCTTACCGCTCGCCGCACTGGATCTACGACGACAGGCACCACCTGAGGCAATACTACCCGGCCATTGGTTACAGTGTGGATTACCTGCCTTCCGGCTTTTTGACGCTGGGTTTCGGCGGGCGCAGGTTCTTCTTCCAGGCCGGCGTGTGGTATGAGCCGGTGGGGCCGCGCTTTATCGTGGCGCATCCGCCCATAGGCATCATCGTGCCGGTATTGCCGCCCGCGTATTCCACGGTGTGGGTATCCGGCGTGCCGTATTACTACGCCAACGAGATCTACTACACCTCCGCCCCCGGCGGCTACGTGGTGGTCAACCCGCCCGCGGCGGGTACTTATATCGAAGCGCCGCCAACCGCCAGCGCGCCGCAAGCGCCCCCGGCACCGCCTGCACCTGCGGCTCCGGCGGCTCCGGCAGCGCCAGCGGCAGCAGCGGGGACTTGGTATTACTGCGAGGCCACCAAATCGTATTACCCGTACGTGGCGAGTTGTCTTCTTCACAAAAGATGGCCTGATACCATGTTGGATGATACAAGAAGACAAAGGCCTAAGGAGGGTGAGAGGAATGAGAGGAATATTCAGCTGTTCTACTGCAGCAGCCACCTGCCTCCTCCTATGTCAAAATTTTATTAGGTTTTCAAATGAATGTTACAAGTCTAAAATGCCCACAACTTAAGAGGCTGATCATTACAGAGCTGAACACCATCAGAACTAAACAAAAACAAGGCAGAAATACCCGTCAGATATCTAATTACTTCTACAATTATGTCTTCATCATAATGCAACTTTGATGAGTACATAAATGCATGTTGAACATCTGTAGCTGTAGAACTTGACTGCATGCAGCACATTGCAATAAGTGCTTTCAATTGCTTGGATCTTAAGGGAGATTTCTGCCGGTTTTTATTTGTCACGAGGATCACAGTGTTGTAACCTTTGTACATGTCTATGACTTTTTGGTGATGAACATGACAGGTGTTGTTGCTTGCTCTTTCATTCTGGAGCTTCAACTTTGCAAGTATTTGTGCATTTGGATTGCTAGCCTATGTTGGCTACATTTTGTATGCCTTTCCATCCTTGTTCCACTTGCATCGGTTAAATGGGTTACTTCTTGTCTTCATTCTCCTTTGGGCAGCTTGCACATACATATTCAATGTGGCATTCTCGTTCCTTAACAAGAAACTCTCAAAGGTACTTCCTTTTGATTATTTAACATTTTTACATTTGCAATCATCTTACTGGAATAGCAATTTCAGGACATGGAGATTTGGGAAACAATTGGTTTCTGGCATTATCCAATCCCCGGGTTCTTTCTACTTGCACAGTTTTGTCTTGGTATTCTGGTAGCAATGGGTAATCTTGTTAATAACACTGTTTTCCTGTACATGTCCAATGAAGATAGACCATCTTCAACTGATGGAAATCCTGCTGAAGGTAATTTATGATGCTTGCTCAAGTGTTCCAGTTATCTTTACAACATTGCATTGATTGTTTGACATTTTTTATGCATTAGAATTTGTGGCTTACTAGAAGCTTTCATGATTTCCTGTGACTGATGATTGAACCTAATCACAAATGTTCTCTTAGCTACAGTGGAGAACTATAATCTTCTTGCTTTCTTGAAATTGGATGGCACTACAACATATTGTTATAAAGGAAGAGAAAGTATCTGATTTTGCTATATATGAAGGAATCTAAAACAATTCCTAGGAAATCTTCCATTAGCTGCGGAACAATAGAGAAAAATCTACTAGAGTATTTCAGAATCTGTGAATAATTCCCCTTCAAGCCTTCTTTTCTCCACTCAAGATAAGTTGGCCCTTGGCCTTCCTCTTCATTTCCTTTATATATGTTGCCCATAGCACCAGTCTATTTGAAGGTGGAAAAAACCACATTTCATTCAAAGGAAGAAGGGACTACAAAAGTAGGCACAAGAAGATGCCCGAGTAGCTTGGAAGCTGATGATTGTTCAATTTTCTCCATCAACTGCTTCTTCAGCAGGTCTATCTCCTACCGGTACTTCTAAAGCAACATTAGGACTGCTGGGTCCATGGCTACATTGCTGGGGATGGCTTCTGGCACGTCTTTGGGTGCATTCTCGGGCAGAATGTCAAACAAAGCTTCATCTTCTTCTTCTGTCGTCACCACATTGGTGGTGAGAATGGTGGCTTCATAATTGTGTTGGTGGTAGGTCAAGGGTTGCTTTCCCTTAACTATTGCCAACAACTCCTTTGCAACCTCGGTTCTTCGAGTATTTGGCCCTGGCCTCGCGGCCAATCGAGCCAACTCATGAGGGTCTTCAGGAAGCCCTCCATATCGGCTGAATACGCTTGCCATATTACAGGTGAAGACCTAAATCCTCCTCTTCTATCAGTGGACCCTCCTTCCCACCTGTTCGGAAAGGTCAACCGCTCAACGATAGAGATTCTTTTACTTTCTTCCCACCGAGGGGCGGTTTCATCTGCTTCGACCTCAAAGCCCCCTCTACAACCATTATCGTCAACCGATGACGCCATCTTTCTTTCATCTTTAAACTCTTCAACTGCCATTGGTGGGCAGTAGTCTTCATTGGATGCAGCTGCTTGCATCAGCCATTGTTGTCCAAGCGAGGGTTGCCTAGCCCCCTGTGGACGCACTAAAAGATTTTGTTCGGATATTTTTCTATTCATTTGTTAGTTGGGGTGTTTATTTAGGTCTATTTCAGTGCGAGGACGTGCCAGTCACCGAGATGACGATTTATTCGGGTTTCACAGAAACCCATGGTGCGGTCGATTTGACTTCGTCAGGTGATTGTGTGGTTCGAGTAGGGACCAAATCTCGTCCTGCAATAAAGGCCACGATGTCATTTACATCCCACATACGAGGGAACACCCTTGATTAATTGCTAAAATTAGGGGCCCTGCGGTCGAAAGAAACAATGCTGACTGTGGAGGAAAGAGGCAGGAATAAATCACACTAAGAGCCTATGTCGGGGCACAGGCAACTGGACATGTCGGTCATTCATAGACCCTTTCATATTCGGATGGGAGTCCATGGCAAAAATGCAGTGAAAACTGAGATAAATCCGTTCAAATATCTGTCGAGTGGACGACAATTTCAATGGCTACCTGAAGGGGGTCCAGTTCGGCAAACGGGTCCGTTTTAATCAGAATGTCGACCCGAGGTAAGGCCGGCTCGTGGCCATCTCGCGGTAATTCCCAAGGCTCAAGTCCGGCTTACAGGGGCGGCATTATTGTCCCTTCAACACCAGGTCACGGGGGAGACAAGGCTGTAATGTAGAATTTTATTATTATAATTAGTGGAGCCCCCTGACTATATTTCTTTGCTGTCTATTTCTCCTTTTTTTTATTTTATGCGTTTGGGGTGATCTCACAATTTTTTTTCATTTATTTACGAAGATGAACCCATTGAAGTGCGCCTTTGGTGTTTCCAGTGGGTGATAAGTGGAATGATAGATATAGAAGGGGGGATGAATATGTCTGTGTTCACGCGCGCATGGGGGCCACGTGTAGGGGTGTGTGTGTGTTTGGTGACCGGGCTGAGGGATGGGATAAGGCGATAGGGGAGACACCGAGCTCCAACGTGCTTCGGGAACCCCCTCGCTACGGCCGTATCCTTCTCAGGGTGGCACCATGCACTCACTGTTTATGGAAAGTCGAGAGAGGATCGAGTGGCACGAGAGGTTTCTTGGCTTTGGGGGAAACATGGCTGGGGTGCGGGCGTGCCATTCGATTGCTCGACAATCACCTGGGGAACCAAGGGTTGACTAGGAAGCGTCGTCAGGACGCGGCACGTGGGCCCGGGATGAGGGCAACACGTGGATAAGAGGGAGGTTCCACAGGGGCAAATGCGTAGGCAATTGTAGGGAATCGTGTACTGGACATCTTTCCCCACCGACCGCAAGCAGTCAGTGTTTATTTACATTAGATTGAATCCGAATACCTTCATTCTGAGCTAAAGAGAAGTCTGTATATATCTGAAGTCATGGGTGGAGAGCAGGGGGCACTTAGCAACTATGGGTTCGGATCTAACCGGGAGATGTTGCTGAGGTCAGAGGGACGAAGTAGTGGGAGAAGATAGGGGCCCGGAAGTGGACATGGGGGCATCCGTTTGAGGGAGGTAATATAATTTAAAAGAGCCATACTGACTTTACAGGTGGGCCGTAGTAGCCAAAGTACAACTGGCTCAAGCCACAGGACATTTTTGACAAAGAGGCCGATCCTCGGGTCAGTGCATGATAAGATAGACATCTGCGTGTTTTAAAGAGGCTCTCCTCGAGGCAAGGGCTATGCCCGATTTGTCGAGGAAGGACTAGACTGGCTAACCGGAGGATACACTGACTGGCGACTGGGCGAGTTTCGAGCCCAGCTCTAGTTGAGCAGTCGGGTGCGGCCTCGTGACGGTAGGAGATGTGACATCCTAGCGTGTGCGTATGGCGACCTCACATAGGCATGCCCGGGATGAGGGGGTATTTGCCATTGTCATAAGCTGCACGTGTAGCGGGAATAGACTTGTGTGTCATGGCCAAATGTCGTGTGAGGGGAGTACAAGCGAGATACCCTCAGCGTGCGAGAGCTGATTCAAAAGTCACCCGCACACACAAATCTCCTTGCTCACTGCGCCGATCTTGGACGATCTTGGATTGTATGCCTTGATTCCTTTGATGCTTGATCGATGCCCTACCCCTTGAGCTTCTAAGGGATTTTTATCGGGGAAGATGAGGGGTCATGGAAGGGTTTAGGCGGACTAGGTTGAGGGGTTGAACTTGGTTTGCATAAACCTAAAAAAATATTTTTTTTTGTTTACGGTGTGGGGGAGGGAGGGTTTAGGCGGACCAGCCCAAGTAGTTGGCTGAGATGCACTGGCAACTCTAGATGTTGACAGAGACTTATTAGGGCCTCTTGAATTAACAGGCAGAGCAAGATCGTGTTCCAAAGGCTCCTCACCAGAATGACAGGGCCCCAACAGTAGCTGGCTCACACTGCAAGCGTGAGTCATCTTTGGCATCCGCTGCCCATACCACTCGTCAGCGCGGCAAACCCTTTCAACGCCCTGCTAGACCATTCCACTCCAACCCAGAGATGGTGCAAGAGCTACAACACTACGAGGAGGTCGAGCGTGAACTAGAGGGAAAGGTCTACTACCTGGATGAGAGGGGGGGGGAGAGAGAGAGAGCAAAGTGGTATCACTGTCCTGACGTCGCTATCCCATCGTGTCCACAGTCCCCTCATGTCATGCATTTCACTATATGGTACCTACGCTACTAGAACACATCAAGGACCTTATGGCTTGAACGAATCCGGAGTTTGAGTTCCCCTCTAACAAAAACAGTGATAACTCCCGAGGAATTTGGGTCATACGGATAGGCCGTTAAGTTGTGAAAGTTTGGGGACGATGGTTCCGCTCGTTGGGTCTGTGCGTGGATAAACGGGTCCCTGCTCAGTGTCGACTCATCAAATAGGTATCCTGACCCATGCTTCACAACTTGACAATATTATCCTTGGTAATTTTCTATTTTAGTTTGTTTTAATTTTTCCTTTAAACCCAGCATGCATTCATGTAGGACTTTGATTTCACTGTGAAAAAATCATTCACTTAATTCGATTGTGAAGACTTTGATTTCACTGTTAAAAAATCATTCACTTAATTCAATTTTGAAAGCCACTGTGCTTAAACCTCAAATATGAAATATTCCATTCTGAGTGGAGTACTCAGTTTTACCGAAGTCACCTTGAGCCGTTTCTCCAGAAAAGATCTTTGTTTGGATTTGTCTTTAACTCATCCCTTTACTCCTCTCGGACCCACCTTGGCTGCAGCACTTCCACAATAGTTGGTAACCGCTCCCCAATGGTGAAACCTGCAGGTTTATGACCCAGGTACTTTCACACAGTGAAGTTGGTCCTTTTGTCTGTTTGTGCCCAAACGCACACTATCTCCTTTTGTTTGTTTATCATCCAAACAATCCTCAATTTCGGAGAACCTTCTTCAAGATTGCTTCGATGAAATTCTGAAAAAATTTGAATCAGAAAATGTTGAAAGCGTTGTCTTACGTCTAATTCAATAATGTTAAACCTTAATAAAAGCATGTCATCTTATATGATTTTTTGTTCTCTTTCTAATGATAGTAATTTCCCTAATTTTTGTTCACCTTATTGCATGAAATCAAAGTTTTTGTCATGATGTATCAAGGTTCACCATTGGCGAGTCTCGGGTTGTTTTAGCGGCCCTTCCAGTGACCGCTAGAACTCTGGCGGTCTCACGGTAAATCGCTACCAACGTCTGGCGGCCCTACGATTGCGAGGGCAAGTCAAAGTGTGCCGCTGAAGAGCCAGAACATCGCACCGCTGGAAGACACAGTGAGTGTGCCGCTGAAGGGCTGCCAAAGCGTGCCGTTGGAGGGCTACCAAAGCGTGCCGTTGAAGGGCTTGAAGGCATGCCGCTAGAAGCTGGACGACTGTGCCGCTGAGAGCATATCAGCAGGTGTGCCGTTGAGGGCCACCCGAGCGTGCCGTTGAAGGCTTCAAAGGAGTGTGCCACTGGAGGTTGGCCTGGCGCACTGTTGGAAGCACATTTAAGGCCTTTATCGGCACGAGTTACGATCCATTTGATTCTCTTCGGGGCTCGTGGGTTGTGAGCTTCTCGGGGGTTGATTTCTCTTCGCTGTCATGACTCTGGAGACGACTTCACGGCAATGCGCATATTCGGGGAGTCTGGGTGGCCAGTCCCTGGGGGTTTCTTTGCTTGGTGTTGTTGCTGATGTGAGACCGGACGGGCCACATGGGCGTGTAATTTTTTACACATCCCCAGGGCTCCTCCACTCGACCATCCGGGAGTGGGACGAGGCTCGACAAGCACTGGCCCTTCTGGTGAGTTTTCTTAACCCTTAATTATGCATTTGATTATAATTATGTTTATGAAATGACTGACCCTGGAGTTTCTAAAATGCGGTGAGCCGAAGGAGCCCAGCAACAGGGGACTGACGCTCCGTCTTCTTCCATCCAGATGCCTGCCGACCGTGCCGAGCGGGAGGCGGAGTTCTCGTGGATGGTAGCTCGGGCCGAGACAACCGAGGTGGCGCTCTCTGAGAGGGTAAGTTCACTATGCTTTCCCTGTTGATTATGTTTTGCTAAATGCAATTGACTAATGATGATGTGTGCATGCAGACGACCGAGCTGACAGCTACCTTGGGTGAGAGTACCTGACTACGAGAGGAGCTCGAGCAGAGCCGAGTCGTAGCACGAGAGGAGACGGCCCACCTTCGGGAGGAGCTAGCACAAAGCTGACCGATAGACGCGGTCGAGACAGCTCTCCTACAGGCGGAGCTTGAGCGACTCCGGGCGGGGGCTGAGGAGCTAGTCCGAGTCTGAGTTGAGGCAGAGCGCTACCGGTCGGAGCGGGACCGTGCTCTGAATGAGGTGTCAGGGCTGAGGAGGGAGCTGCGGACTTTCTGGGAGATGAGCCAGGAGCAGAGCAGAGCGGCACCGAGCGGTAGCACCTACGGCACCCACGGCTCCTTCCGCAGCTACTTCACGGGTTCCTCCGGTCGCCAGAGGAATGAGGAGGACGAGCGACGCCGACGGAGCCCAAGAGAGGAGGCGAGTAGCTCTGCGATGGTCCCGCCATCGAAGAGGCAGGAGGGAGCCGGGGATAGTGGCAGGCCGGAGGGACAGGCCTGATGTAGCTATTCACGACCTTTGTACATGATGATATGATTATGCTATGAGATGAGTTATCTTTTTGTTGATTTGACCCGAGCCGGTCGACGGCAATGATGTCCTCGACGCCGTCGAGGTTCAACTGGCGCAGCAGCGCGGAGCCGATGAGGCCTGCCGCGCCGGTGAGGATGGTCTTGGAGGACATTCGCGCGGCTAGTTCACCGGGACGGTGAGTTCTGCATCCCGGATCGTCAGAGCGAAGAAGCAGCGCAGCGCCGATGACACGGGAAACACGAGTTTGCCCAGGCCCCAGCGGCCACCCTTCCCGCCGCCCTTCCGCGAGCCGCCGTGGCGGAACCAGAACGAGCGGTAGTTACCGTCGTCCGATGCGTCATCGGTGCGGCCGGTCAGACCGCGCGTTCCGAAGTCTTCGATGACCAGAGCCGACAAGGGCTTGCCAGACAGCGCCTCAAAGCCGCTCGCGGCCAGATGGGGGGCGAGGCCTGCCGTCATCTGGTCCAGCAGCTGCTGGTCAAGCGCGTCACTTTGAACGAAGGCGATCCTCAGGCGCACCGGTTCACTCGAACCCTCACGCGCGGCGTCCTGCGAATTCTGGGTGGCTTCGCGGACAAGGGCTTCACCAATCTCCACCTTCTCGGTGTTGAACAGGTCCGCCTCGGTGACTTCCTGATCTACATCGGAGAAGGATTTCCGTGAGAACCGCCAGTCCGTGGTCGTGCTGGTCATCGGGGCCTCTAGAGCGTGAACCGCGCGTCGTCGTCGCCGCGGCCGCCTTCGAACTTGGTCCGGGCGGATTTCAGCTCCCGCTCCAGGGCCTTAAAGATCTTGTCGATGTCCGCCGCGGTGTACGCGTAGTTGTTGCGGTTGCTGAGATTGGCGATCAGGCGGATGTCCCGGATCGTCTTCGTGACACGCGCTTCTGCGAGCCGTTTGAACTTTTCGGCGGATGTCTCTCCCGCGCCCATAGTGAATTCCTTTGAAATATAATTGACAGAACCGAAATATGTCTTTTGGACGCGAGAATGTCAACTAGATATGAAAAATGTAGTTCATGGATCGTGCTGATAGGGTCTCCGAGAGCGCGTATCTGGATCGATCTGTGGATCCGTTGCCCAGTCCTTGATCCTGCCGTCAGGCCCGGTGAAATCGACGCGATTTCTGGGGGTAAAACTGCACACTTCTGTTGACCTTCCCCGGCCCCTCGCTCAACTCTGGACCGGAACAAAAGGTGATTCGAGATGGGCGATGGGGCGCGCGTGCAGGTCCTCCTGCAGCCGGCGGAGGCGGAGCGCTTTGAGCGCTTCTGCCACAAGCAGGGTCACAAGAAATCGACGCTGATCGCACGCCTGATCCGCGAGCATCTGGACCGTGAGCAGTTCGAGACGCGCCCGGCCGCGCATCAGCGGAGGGCTGTGGGTTGACCCTCAACGCTGAACAGGCGGTCCTCAGCAAGATCACCCGCCTGCGCGCCGGTGGCGCGCCGCGCGTGCTTGATCTCTTCGCAGGCTGTGGCGGCCTTTCTGCGGAACATCCACAAGTTCTGGCTAAGGTCTTGCAAAGATCAAGGGAGTTCCAATTAAAAATGAATCCAAAGAAGTGCGTGTTCAGTGTTTCATCAGGTAAGCTATTGGGCTTCATCATGAGTAAAAGAGGCATTAAGATAGATCCCAACAAAACTAAGGCTATCAGGGATATGCCGCCTCCCAAAAATGTGACGAAAGTTCGAGGCTTAATTGGGAGGTTGTAATTCATTCGTCGGTTTGTGCCTCAACACTCACAAAGGTACAAACCTTTCTACGAGTTGACCAATCCAGGCGTAGAATTCCGTTGGGATTCTAAGTGCTAAAAAGCTCTTGAAGGATTAAAGGAATATCTGGCCAATCCACCCGTTCTAGTTCCACCCACACCAAGTAAACCTCTGATCCTCTATGTCTTTGTTCTGGACGACTCTGTGGGAGCCATTCTGGCACAAGCCGACGAAGAGGACAAGGAAAGGACAACCTATTACATGTCCCAACTTCTAAACTCTTATGAGCAGAAATATATAACTATGGAAAAAACCTATGCTGCTCTTGTATGGGTGGTGTAGAAATTAAAACACTACTTTCTGGCTCATGAAGTTCATCTGATTGCCCGAATGAACCTTATCAAATTTCTTCTAGAAAAATTCATCATCACAGATAGGCTTGCACGCTGGTAAATCTTCCTCTCCCAGTTTGACATCACCTACATCCAGCAAAAGGTGATTAAGGGCTATGCCAAACTCGAGCATCCCGCTCATCATCCTCTCCCTAAATTTGATCATGTCCAATCAGAGTTTCTAGATGAGGAACTAATGTCCATCAACGAGTCAGGTGATCGTATGTGGACATTATATTTTGATGGAGCTTTGAATTCTCAAGGAAGAGGTGTTGGCATTGCCCTCCTATCGCGTGAAGGTTCCATCATCCCAGAGGTGTATCTGCTCGCATTCCCAGTCACCAACAACATAGCTGAATATGAGGCTCTTATAACTGTCTTAGAAGTTTCCCAATCTCTTCGTGTCACCGAGCTGCGAATTGTAGGTGATAGTCAACTTGTTCTCCGCTAGGTGCTTACCGAATATCGCATCCTTCAACCTAAGCTGCAGCCATATCAAGAGCTAGTCTCTACTTTTGCCAAATTGTTCACCAAGCTGATCTTCGTCCATGTCCCTCGTGACCAGAATATTCTGGCCAACGCCCTCGCCTCCTTGGCATCATCTCTAAGGTTCCCTTTGTAAGGTTTCGACCAGAAAGCGCAGCGGAAATCATCGAAACCTCAGATTGCATATCGTTGCCGATTTTTCAAAATCGAACTAGATCGGCAAACCCCGCAGTGTGTAGAATGATTCTATACCTTTGCGGGGTTGTGAATCTCCCAAAAACTTGAAGATGAACGAGTGGAAGATTCTTGAGTCACGAGCCATCCAAGTGTCTGGCCTCTAGACGTATCGTTATGATCTCATCATAATTAATATCCATTGCACATATTCATGGACTTCATTATGAAACAATAAATGAATCACACATCATGAATATTAAAAGCCTTTATCATTATTAATGAACAAGATTATACATGTTATGATTGGCTTAAGGACATACATAACCAACACTTAGCAACTGATAAACTTCTCTATCTCAGTTAGGCAAACTCCGCTACCTTCTTCTCTTGCACACGATCTGAGAAATGCTTGCTATTAAAGTGCGCTCGGAACTCTTCCCAAGTTACTTGACCATTTGCAAGCGTGGGCTCTACAGATTCCCACCATGCACTAGCGTCACGCTCTAATTGAAATGTCACTAGCAAGACTCATTCTTGGTTGTTGCATTGCATCACCTGAAAAATCCATTCCATTTCCTTAAGCCAATGCTCTGCCTCATCAAGATCTGACGAACCGCTAAACCGCGGGGAATTCAAGCCTCAAAAATTCTAGTGGAGATCACCAGCTCCATGATGTGCGGCTCCTTGTGCTACTTGCTGTAAGGCCTGGGTCAGGCCCTGAACCATGCGTTGCATATCTTGCCACTACGCACTCTCAGCTGCCATCGCAAAGAATTTCTACAATGTAGAGAGAACAATTAAGAACGTTCTACCAAATTCATTTTAGAGTTTGTTTGTAAATTAACTTAACCTAAGTCTCTACGCCATCTCACTGGGTTGGAATCTAGACTTTACCAAGGCCACGACTTCTAATGACACTTCAAGATACCGAGGGACTTTAGAAAATCTACGCTCTGATACCATAAAACTGTCACGTCCCAGTGCGAAAAATCAGAACGTAGTAGTTAAAATCATTCATGACAATCAGAGCAATAGCGAAAATAAAAAAAATAAGAGATGAGGAATAGTTATAACAATTAAACTGCCAACTTTAATAATCATCAAAATACAATTTCCTCCAAGTTAAACCAACCTCATACAAAATGACCCAATTAAAAATAAACTAAGCAGAACTACAACTTTCATATTTGACCAAACTACACAACTGACACATCTATACTATGATAGAGACATGACAAGATCCCTAAGAAGGCTCACTCCAAGATTTCACTCGCGTACATCCCCATCAATTTGTGCATCCTCATCAGAACTACCTGAAAGGGGTGGAAAAAACTGGGTAAGAGAATGCTCTGTATGTCACGTCCCGAGCGTAGAAAAAATCAGGTATGCGTGACAAGTTTATATCAATCATGTCAATCAGAGTACAAGATAATTCAACAATAAGACAGAGTGCGCCAAGCAAGATAATTCCAAATCTTATTTATTCATTAATACCACTAAATAATTGCATTGCATAATCCTTCAAAGGAAAAGAGTACTAAATGACAACCTAGACTCAATAAAAGAAAATTATAATAATAGACTGGAGAAAGTAGGAAAAAGACAACTAAATAACCATCACAGTCGCCAATCATTAAACAATTTACCAATCATCAAAACCAATCAGAACAAGTCTGCTGCTGGTCAAATCAGAGGAGTCCCAACACATCTAGGGTCGAGCGGTCTTTAGGCGAGTCTTACAACACTTGTGGGGCATGCTCGCCTTTACCAGAGTGGAGGCTGATGATGGCGGGATTAACGTTCAGTCGTCAGAGGGTCATCTGGCGTCCGATATGCCTGGGTTGATACCCCTCGTGGGCTGGCGAATCGATGGCTAGCCTTATTAGGCTGTCAGGCATGAGCCTTCCACTGTCGAGGGTCTACTACACATTTCGTAGAACTTGGGCCGGCATGGGCCTGGCGTTAACGGGTTGTGCATGGACCGTATGGGTTTTACCCTTCTCACTAGCCCCCCACTCTCAGACGCCGAGCACTTTTGGGATCTGAGAGGCAGTCCCGATGGGCCCTTCTAGGGGGAGTCTCTAAAAGGATCTCCTCGTATCAATAGGGTAGGTGGGCCCTGCCACCTACTCAGCTTCTTGGTGCGCAAGGCACCATTGGTCGAGGTGTCAGGCGGCATTGCTGTCATCATGATGTTGCCATTTTTGTCTAGGGGCGTGGGCACAAACGGTCACCTGGGATCGGCGGCCGCCTTTGGCAGTGATGAGTTCCCTTTGTCCTCTCGTGTCACCTCAAAGTGGTCGATCCACCTTTGAAGTCTATAAGTACTAGTGTAGGGATCCTTGGGAGGCTTCACTTGCTTCTCTTACCTTCGTCATGGGTGTCTGGCACGTCCTCATCGCTCACCTCCTGCCCTGGTGAGGATTCTTCCATCCTTCTTTGCTTCCAAGACCCATGGAGCCTCACAAGAGGATCCTTCGTGCTGGCCCTATGTCCTCTGTCGAAGAGGAGGTTAGTCATGTCTGCATCCCGATCACTTCAAGTGTTAGCCCCAGTCATCCTCACTCTTCGCCATTAGTCACTTACAGAGTGGTCCATGGCCTCCTTGAGGCCTTTCAAATCCCCGTCGATTACGGCATCATCTTCCCGGATGCTGAGGATTGCTTGGGGGGTTATTACCCGGGTGGTATTACCATCCCGATAGAATCCTTTTGGGCAGGTTTCCATCTCCCCGTGTACCCCTTCATGGAGTTTGTCCTCCATTATTATGGTCGGTACCCAAGGGACCTTTCCCCTAATTCTTGGCGCATCCTATGTGCCTTTGTATATATTTGTAACCATGTCTCGGTCACCCCCAATTTTTTTCTCTTCCGTCAATTTTATAGCCTCTAGCGCTGCCCTGGCATTGAGCCGTCATTTTCTTACCTTCGAGCTAGGAAGGATAGGACTATCATCTATGTTTCCTTCTTTGTCTCCAACATCAAGTGCTGGCCCAAGCGCTTCATCTTTATCACAAAGGTAGGGGGTAGCGGTCACCCAACTGACTGGAGTTTTATCACGAACATTCACCCCTTAGGGTTGACAGGTTGTCGACTCCAGCTGCTGAGGAGGCGAGGGTAATTAAGGCCATCCTTCGCCAACCCCTCAGGGATGCCGATACGAGGCTGACCCCAGCGGTACTCCGGGAGTTGGGGTTGAGCCCCCCATTGCCCCATAGTGCAAGTTTTGTTGTTTCCTTAGCCTTTTTGTCTGGTATTGTGATGACCTTCTCGTGTTTTGCTGCAAGAACATCGATGTCATCAGAGCCACAATTCGAGATAGTCGAGCTATCGATGACCATCCCTCGCCCCCTTGATCACTTAGCCTAGTGCCGACCAGGTTTCTGTCACTGCTCTCCGACAAGTAGTCATTCTCGAGCTAGGGCGCTTGCCATATCCTCTCCCGTCATCGATTCCAATGGAGTGCTCGCACTGCCCTACTACGTTGCCACCTGCTACGCCCTTGCCCAACACCGGCTCCGGCACCCATGCGGCTAGCCAGAGGATCACCTTTGGGAGTTTGTCGAGCACACCAATCGAGATTTCCCCAATGGTAGTGGAACAACGCCATCGAGTGGACCTTTCTACAGTGGCGGCACTGGATTGTCAGCATCGCCAGGGGAAGAGGAGGAGGACTGCCATCGAAGCTCCTCGCGGATGAATGCCACCTCCTCCCCGATCTGTGACTCCTTCGGCCCCTGAACCAGTCGAGGTTCCAATTCCAGTGCCATTTCCCCCGGTCTGCCCATCACAGATAGGGGTTGCCCCGCCAGTCCCTACCGGGGAGCCGCTTGACAAAGGTAAGGCATCGTGCCTTGATGCAGCCACCAGCCCCCTGGCACCTGAAGATGCTCTGGGGGTCGTCTCTGCTCAGCTCGAGGCCTACCTCCTGACGGATAAGGGCGTGTTTGACTGACCACACTGGAGTCTTCTACCCTGCACTAGAGTCTTCTCCCACATATGGCGCCAATAAAGACGTATAAATTTTGGGTGTCTCCTTTGAGGTATTGTTCCCACTACGCCCAGGGGCGGTTAGGGTTTTGTCCTTTTTTTACTGGTGAAAGGGCCCTCAAAGGAGAAGACTTGGGTCTTTCTTATAAGTACATGCCTATCTTTGTAGTTTTCAATATGGGATCTTTTCAGCCCCCCTTCTTAGACCTCTACACTAGACCCCTAGCAAAGGTGGGCTTTGTGCTTATTGGGTCAGGATTCCCACAGATGGCATCATTGTGTAGATGTGAGATAAACCTTTGGTGCCCCCAAGAGGTATTATCCTTAGAGCAGAGGTGGAGTTTTGTCCTTGTAAAAGGGCCCTCTTGGGTTAAGAGATGAAGACCTACCTTATAAGCACTTGGTTGCTTTCTCAACATCTGACATGGGACTAATCTGGTGACCCAAGATCCCAGTACATTATCCCCCCTTGAGAAGGCAAACAAGTGCGAGCTCAGGGTTCTCATAGACCGCTCCAAAAAGTGTAGAGACGAGAAAATGATCTCTCGAATCTCGTATCACACTTTTAATATTTATTTGTTGAGGAAGATCATCCAGCCACCCGTGGAAGCCTGCAAACACCAGAAGAATGACGTCAGAAGGAGCCCTGGGCGTTACTCCAAGGGATAACCCTCCAATGCTTAAGTCAAAACCTTATTACGTGGGGATCAAGGGAGGATGGAAAAGAGAGAGGGGGATGAGAGCAGAGCGATCAAGCTTGGAGTGAAGATCAGACTTCCGGAGGTGCTCGCCACACCCAATGGGTGCTCGGAGGGTGCTCGCTAAGCTAGAGGCATGCTCGGATGTGGGTCTAGCCTCTCCTCTTTAGAAGGCTCTCTCCGTCCTTAGGCGTCTGTAACTGTCAGTCTATCTCTATGTGTTGTGTTACAATCTTTAGATCCTTGGTCGAAGGTCCATTTATAGGGGAAGGGCGTAAGTCATGGAGTAACGTCTCTCCACGATTGTGGGGAGTTTCACGTTATGCGCCCGTTCATCTAGGGACGGACAGTCTTTAGGCGAGTCTTACGGCACTTGTGAGACATGCTCGCCTTTACCGGAGTGAAGGTCAATGATAACGAGAGTAATGTTCGATCATCAGAGGGTCATCCGACATCTGATATGTCTGGGTCGATGTCGCTCGTGAGCTGACAAATCTGATGGCTGGCCTTATTAGGTTGTCGAGCGTGGGCCGTCGACTCTCGAGAGTCAACTACACATTTCGCAAATCTTGGGTCGGCATGAACCTGACGTTAGTGGGCCACGCATAGACCGAATGGGTTTTACCCATCTCGAATAGCAATAATGATAATTACATGTACCCTCATTATTTAGGATAAGTATAAGAAAATAGTTGTTTCTATATCCTATAATCCGATTATTCATCCCTTTACTTCATATATTATATCTCCTAGCTCCATTGGAGGGGGAGTTGCGGGTGGAAGGGGAACACATGCCGACCGGGGATGCTGAAGGGTAGTGTAAGGTGGCGCATTGTGGACCTCCGGTTGGGGAGACCAGTTGGGGTAAACAAGTTGCCGGTGAGAAAATAGTCGGTCGATGTGGGCTATTCTTCGATCGATGTCGGCCTCGAGGGAGCCCAACGTTGCTGATATCTCCCCGAACTTGGCCATGACAATGGAAAATGAGGTAAGATCCATAAAATATTGAGGGCGTAGTCACACACGGCCAAGGACCCGACTTGGCTAGAACAAGTCAGTGAACTTGCTCTGATACCAACTTTGACGCAGGACGAGTACGCACATGGGAATGTCGACGGTGACGTTTGGTGCGAACTTGTGAGTACAGCCTTATGGCACTACACTCCATGCAGAGAGGGGATAGTGGGGAAGGGAATAATTAATATAGAACTATCCTCATGCAGGAGGGGGGATCCTGGGGAAGGGGAATGTGAACAACTCCCTGCGCATAGTTCTGTTGGACAGAACCGAGTTGATCCGAATGGTACGCTGCACACGGGGATCAGAAAAGGATGCCGCTCGTGCCCAGATGAAGCTTGTGAAGTGTAGAGGTGCTCCTGAAAGTTAGGTGTCATTCTGAGGTCTTTGGAAGGCAGGGCAGACCAGAGAAGTCAACCTGTGTAGTTCTACCTTGCAGGATAGGTTAGCGCAGTCGTAGGGCCGATAGTGGAACTCTAGCTGTAGACCTCCAAATGGAGAGGGACCAGTGTGGTTGGATAGAGGACTGGGAGTTCTACTTACCATTAAAATTTGAGGTCCATCGGAGCACGGAGTAGGTCGTAGTCACTTTTGTGGTGAGCCTCTATTTTCTGGGCGAGCAGACAAATAGGGGCAGGATATTCTGGGTAGTACGCCTTGCACAGAGATCGGAATGTGCTCAAACCACTTGGAGTGGCTTCGGGACGTCGATAAGAATGCCTCAGAGAAAAATCTCGACTAGAAGATCACCAGGGAGGGCATGGCGTGTTTTGTAAACTCGCATCATGTCCTAGGCGAACAGATTCAGATGGGCCTTGTGCAATCATACGAAAATGGACGCCACAATCTGTGCCGAGGTCAAAATGAATGAGACCACTTCTGGAGTGAAGTAGACTTGGAGTAGAACAAACCCATAGAAGAGGGTTTGCGCTGATTCACGTCGTGGATGCTGGTGTAGCTTCTGCAAATCGGGTCTCAGAACCTATCTCGGATCTGCAGGCAGCAAAACAGAGAAAGCTCTAAGGCCGTGGTCGTGGGGCGACGCCATGGGATTTTTGGTGACACCGTGGATGAACCTGAGAGAGTGGGAGGTGTAGGAAGTTGTGGGGAAGGGGTTGCTAGTGGCTGGAGGGCGTGGAGGTTGCTGGGGAGGGGCAACTAGGGTTAGGGATTGGGCTGGGAGGGCTAGGAGTGAGGGAATAAGGGGGGTGTGAGTCTTCAATCCCTCAAAGCTATAATGTCATGTTATACATGACACAAGCTCTCATATTATGTTAATTTTTAATTTAATACTATTCCTAATACAAGAATAACAAAATTGATGGAGCATGATTGACCACTAATTAAACACATTGTTTGTAATAATAGGGTTGCTATAGATATGTGTATTTGATACATAAACTAGAAACTCTACAGACAGTCAACTTACTTCTGTTGAAGCTGAAGTATATGCAAAATCACCTCACCTGGTTTGATCGTTGAATAAGAATTATGAACAAGAGATCTTTGCTTATATTGTAGAGGCAAAAAAGTGGACTGAAAATCTGAATCATTGATCTTGCCTCTAGCACCCATTCATGGTGGGGAGGATAACCAGGAAACTCCACCACCAACACGCTCTAATTGCAAAAGAATGCGGAAATAGTCCAAGGACCTCAGGCACAGCCGTGAAGAAAACCCCCCTCGTCGTTCAAGTCAGTTGCTGCCATAGAGGATGAATTGAAATGGAAGACTAGTTAGAGATTATAAGGGCTTGTGTACCTGGTACTTTAGTCGTAGGGGCCTCTTCATATTGACGAACTTGTCATGCTTAGTCAAAATATGTTGGGATTAATGTTCGGCGAATTGTGAATTAAATCAAAATTCCACACATTTTCAGGTGTAGGAAAATTTCCCAGTGACTATGGCTTAAACATGAGATCATCAAAATAGAACAATATTAATCGAAATGCATAGACTGGAGCACAGCTCTATGGAAGAATCGAAGAACAACGACAAAACTGTAGCTGTATCTAGCCAACATTGCGTGTCATGAATGAGTCACGTTGAAAAATAAGGTCACTCAGTTTTTCCCATGGGTCAACTAAGAACACCTCATGTTGAGAGTCAGATAACACACTGACACCGCCAGATGACTGCAACATTGCAATTATAATTTATCTAGATATCATTCATCATTTCGAGAAAATTTTAGTTTCCTTTATAGAAAATCATTATCCATATGCGCCAAACTTGTTCCATTCTACTGTCGACTGTTTTTACGGTGGAGAAAAATCCTGGAAGGTTGTTCTCATCCTTCCAGAGTACGACTAGTTTCTCCCATGGATATCTCAAGTGTGAGCAACTCCTTACGTAACGAAACATCTTCAAGATCCATGCTAAAAGCTAATTATTTTGCATCCTTAGACCAGAGTTCGACTTGGTGATATGCACTAACTTGAAACTGGCTTGATTCGTGAGTTGACCCGACTCAGGGGTGGCTCGACCAAGTCACATGTTTGTGGTTTTTTTTATTCTGTTTGTTAAATTAAACCCTCTTGCAATGTTTGAATTATTTATCTTATATTTTAACCTGTAGAACTACTATTTCATTAATCTAAAATATGTATAAATTTTTAGTCTATTTTTTACCAGTCGAGGTTATGTTCCAGGTGTGGTGGCAGTCATCCGGGTGTGCCATGTTCTTTACCGGTTGTGTGTTATCATTGTGATCAGCTAGGGCACATCTCCCATAATTGTCCGTTGAGGCAGCAGACGGTGCAGTTCTCGCAGACTTCACAGTCGCAGCAACCACAGTTTCATCTTCCGCCGCCGCCTCAATCTCAACCATTTCAACCGCCAGTTCCTGCACCTTCTCAGCAGTCTTCTGCCGCTACTCGTCCGTCGAGAGCCAGAGTTACTCACATCACTCGTGCGGAGGCATTGGCGTCTAATCTGATCGAAGGAACGATTTCAATTTATGATCGTACAGTGCATGTTCTTTTCGATTCAGGTGCGACGTATTCTTTCATCTCTGAAGATTTTATTGCCCATATCGAGAAGTCGGTGAATGAAGTTTCCTATGATATGCTCGTGGAGTTGCCATCTGGGGATTATATGTCTACTCCTTTGTGCTTGGAAAATTCTCCGGTTATGGTCAGTGGTCGAAAACTACCAGTGAGGCTTTATGCATTACAGTTAGCCGACTATGACGCGATTCTTGGTATGGATTGGCCGGAACTTTATGGTGCCGTGGTTGACTGTCATCTCAAGCGAGTCTACTTCATGCCACGTAGAAAGTCAGCCTTCTTATTTCAAGGTATCGATTTCTGTTCCATTCGGTTGTCTCTTTTCGATCGGTAGGGTATGTCGTGTGTCAGTTGCCTCCTTATCCTTTCGTCTAATTTCGAGGATGAAATTCTTTTTAGGGGGGAGGGACTGTAACACCCGTAGTTTAGTGGATCCTTAGTGGTGCGGATCTAAGTTTCGTCCGGTGAATTTTGACTATTTTTAGGAATTTTTCAGCTGAATGGATCTTTTGCGTCCTGCGTCAGAAAACTGGCGGCGAGCAGATGATAAAGCTGCGATTTTTCACCCGTCAGCAACAGCCAGCGATTCGTGTCCGCGCCGAATTGTTCGCCGTATTTCGCCAGCGTTTCCACCGTGTCGTCGCGCGGATCAACGGTGATGGAAACCAGTTTCACGTCCGGCTGATTCGTCGTGAGTTGCTGGATTTCCGCCATGCGTTTGTTCACCACCGGACACGTCAGCGAACAGCTCGTGAACAAAAAATCTACGACCAAAATTTTCCCGTTCAAATCGTTTTGCGTGATGGTTCGGCCCGTGCGATCGGTCAAAGAAAAATCCACCAGTTGCCGCGGACGATCGGGCGAAATCGGCGACGCGTCCGCGTTTTGTTCAAAGACCGGCGGCGATTTTTCACGCTGGTTCAATGCGTAGAGCAAAAAACAAAATCCGCCGCCGAACAGCAGCGCCATGACGATAGCGACGCCGATGAATAATTTTTCTTCGCGTGCTTCCATCCGGGAATTTGATTTTCGTGACATATCAACCAATCATGATACTAATCCGCCGTTTTTCTTATAATCATGAATGTGCATTTTCTTTTTCAAAAGAGAAATATTTATTTATTTATTTATTTCTTTTCGTGAGTTCAATAGGTGTCCATGACCCTGGCTGATCATCTAGGCGAGATTGGTTGAGCGAGGCGAACTTTGATAACATAGATTCACTTAGGATGAGCTTGTTAGACCATCCTTGTAGAGGATCTTCTTCCCTGTCTTTCGGAAGAAGAGAGGGGGCTCTCTCCTGTCCCTTTTAAGAAGAAGAGGTGAAGTTGGCTATCTTTTCTCTTGCAAGTGATAAAACTCTAGGGTCATCTCACATTATCAAGTCAGATATTCTTCAAGTTATGTGAGAATTGCAAGAAGGGAGAGCTCATCTAAGAGGTATTAGCAAGACTTTGTTGGTTCTCATCCCCAAGTAGCGGGGTGTTGAAAGCCCGAGGGACTATAGGCCCATTAATCTTCTCAATGGGACCTATACAATAATCACTAAGCTATTGACATTGAGGCTTTATAGTATCAATGATAGAGTTGTTAGCTACTATCGAGGAGCTTTCATCAGGGACGTATCATTTGGGACAACTTCATGGTTGCTCATGAATACCTACATGCTATGACGACACAAAGGAAGAGAGGGCTGATGCTGAAGCTTGATGGTTACTCATGAATGCCTACATGTTATGACGACACAAAGGAAGAGAGGGCTGATGCTGAAGCTTGACTTCGAGAAGGCCTATGATCGGGTTAGTTAGCAATGTTTGCTTGGTGTTCTTAGGATTGGGGCTTGCATCCAATCAGCCAAATTTGCCATCCTCATTAATGAGAACCTTCTTATTTCCACAGCGGCAGAGGTCTAAGACAAGGAGACCCTATGTCTCCACTCCTCTTTGTTTTGGTATCACATATTTTGAGTAGGATATAGATGAGAGTCGAGTATCATGGTCTGATCAAGAGATTGTAGGTTGCCCCCTCAGGGTCAATCCATCTTCCACTTGTAGTATGTTGATGACACTATCCTCTTTGTAGTAGAAGGTGAGGAATAATTATATATCATCAGGCTGATGTTGGATGTTCTGGAGGAGGTCAGTGGTCACAAGGTGAATTTTGACAAGAGCTTGGTTATTGGTGTCAATAGGGAGCAGAGAGCTATCAAGAGAGTTGCTGCCATTCTAGACCATCGTCTTGGCTAATTCCCTATCACCTATTTGGGGCTTCCCTTGACCCCTAATGCTCTGTAGTGTAGAAAGTGATAGACTGTGGTGTAAAGATTTGATTCCAGACTAGCATGATGGGAAGGAAAATTGCTCTCATATAGGGGCTGATTGGTGCTTTGCGAATCTGTTTAGGACACTGTTTAACACACAGAAATAAATAAATAAATAAATAAATAAATAAATAAATAAATAAATAAGTAAATACTTCTCCTTTGAAGAAGAAAATGCTCATTCGTGGTTATTTAGGTAACAATTTGTGGAAGCGCCGCGTTGCGCCCCTGCTGCCCTGCCGGTCTTGATCAAGATAAAGCGATTCAATCTCCTCGCCCTCCTGATACCAGTCAGTCACGGCGCGGTTGTATCGCTCGATTTCGCGGTTGTAGAGGGACACGAGCGGATCGACGCGGGCCTTCTCATCCTTGGCGCGCGGCGCGCGGGCCTCGTCGTCGGATGTCTCGCCTTTGCCGTAGAGCGTCGGGGACGTTGCCATGGCTATGCCATCTCCAGGGAGAGCTGTTCGGCGGGTTGTGGTGACGCGACGAACAAGTCAGGCTGCCTCATGGCTTCCTCTATGCGGCGGCAGGCAATGTCGAAATACTTGGGCTCGCGTTCAATGCCGATGAACTGCCGCCCCATCATCGCGGCTGCTACGCCCGTGGTGCCACTGCCCGTGTACGGGTCGAGGATCGTATCGACGTGATCTGGCAACCAACCGATGCACCACCGCATGACCTCGATGGGCTTCTGTGTGGGGTGCAGCTTGCCGCCATCCATGTTCATCGGACGGAACACAATCCGGCGTGCCACCATGTCGAGATTGGTCCAGGCCATCTCGAAGTCTGCGAAGTCGCGGCCAGCGTTGTTCTTGTCCCAGACCAGTGGCGCTCGCGACGGCGGCAGCACGAAATAGTTTCCACCCCACACGATCGCTGGAACGTCCATCGGCACCAGCCAAGACAGGTCGGCTGGCTCGTCGTCCCACGACTCGTCGCCATGCCCACGGCTCACGGACAGACGGTTGCTCTTGTTAATCCCGATCCCATACGGCGGGTCTGTGACGACTGCATCGACCTTGCCCAAAGTCGGGAGCACTTCCCTGCAATCTCCCAGGTACAGCGTATGCGGGCCTATTTTTTCTATTCTCACAGCAAGGCCTCCTGCACGGCTTGGACCTTCGGAGGCTCGACGAACAAGTCGCCTTGCCTCATGGCTTCCTCTATGCGGCGGCAGGCGATCGAGTGATATTTTTCCTCGATCTCTATCCCGATGAACTTGCGGCCGAGCTTCTGACAGGCAACGCCAGTGGTGCCAGAGCCCATGAAGGGGTCGAGGATGGTCGAGGCGTTAGGCAGGAAGCCAAGACACCAAACCATCAGCGGCAACGGCTTTTGCGTCGGGTGTTCTTTTCTTTCGTGGTGGGCTAGTTGCGCTCGCGCATAACGAAAAGTGCGCGGCGTCTGCGCCCATGAACACCACGCGATCTCACTATCTGCGTTTGAGAACTCCTGCATTTTATCCCAAACCAGATAACCTCGACTCGGAGGCAGGTCGTAGTAGTTGCCGCCCCAAATGATCGAGTGAACCGCTAGCCCTCTTGAGAGCGATACTGCCTCCGGCATCGTTTCGCGATCCCAAGCATTGTCACCGTCCCAAAGACTTGATTTGCCGTTCTTCCCGTCCTGCTTGCCGTCCCAAAGATGAGCGATAGAATTAATTTTCATTAAATCAACAAGATTATTATCTATAGAGTAATCCCCCTCTTCATGCATTTCCTCAAATGGGCTTTTGGTGTTTGGAGTGATGCTTTCAATTTGTTCAAGTGATGCCCCATCATCAATATCTTCTATGAGATTATCATTTATATTCTCCACAAGTGAGGCATTTAAATGAGAGATGAATTTTTCACTCAAAGGCCCATCACCATTCTCTTCCCCATGAGAGTTATCATTCAGCCTATCAACAATGTCAACACTACCCTCTTCTTTATGTTTTTCCTCACATGAGTTGGTGATGACACTCTCCATATCAAAGTGTTCACATTGTTCTAACATAGGGAGAATGTCAATTAATTTTTTCAATTGTGGGACCGTGAGATGAAATGAGAAATCTTCCGATGCGGTCCTTTCATAATATTCTTCCAAGTGAGGAGGGTCACATTCTAATACTTTATCTTCATTTGTGTTAGCTAGACAATCCTCTTTTCTACATTCTTCCTCAATTGGGCCATTGATATTCTCATTTTCATATTTTTGAAGGGCACCATTTTCCACATCAATCGATTCACCCCCCAACTTATTTTCAACCGACTCATTGTGGCTCTTCTCATAGATTGGTGTGGACTCCTCAATCAAGTAAGCCATCTTGCTAGTTGCCCCAAATTCTCCTCGATATGATTCTTCCTCAATTCCCTTATTACCTAGGTCAAGGGTTTCATTTGGTAGGGGAACCGTGGGTTGCTGGCAAGATTGATCTTCAAAGTTTGTATTAAGGGGGATATGCACTTGGTCCATTGACAATTCATATGTGGCTCATGTGAGTTGGTCGAATTTGGTTTGGAGGGAGCCAATATTTTGTTGATTAGTCAAGATGATTTGAATCAATTGATTGAATTTTTCTTCATTGTTGGGACCATTGTATGGAGTAGATTGGATGTGTTGAGGATCGTATTGAAAACAAGGTGATGGGAAGTATGTGTCATGCTCTCCATATTGGTTTTGATCAAATTGGGTTGAAGAATTTGTCTCGGGAGGGCATGGAGCTTGACATTGAGAATTTTCCCAAGAGAATTTGTTTTGATCTCCCCACTCAATGATAGGAGTGCAAGAAGGTGTAGGGAGGCTTTGCAATGTGAATGTTAGCTCATGAGGCGAGAGTGGTATATGGTCCCCTAAATAAGATTGAGCAAATTGGTCTTGATTTTGGGGATGATAAGGATATTGGGCTACCATGGGTGTGGAGTTCTCTTTTTGGGCCGACCAAGGATTTGGGCTTTCATTGAAGGTCGGGTAAGATGGAACTACATAATGGGCCAATTGAGTCCATGTGTGATCATCTTAAAAGGTAGGTGGTGTAAAGGAGCTTGGGACCATTGCAATGAAGTGATTTTGGATCAAGCAATTAGTTTGGTTAAAAACTCAATCCATGGAGATGATTTTTTGAAAAGAGACAGAGAAGAAGTAGAAGAGCTTGAGAGATTATTCTCCTAGCTTTAGATCTTCAATTGGGAAGGAGTCTCCGTAGGATGAAGCTTTTGACGTAGGGAGCCCTCCCTCCTGAGCCTGCGATCCGATAGCACCTCCCATTCGTGTATGAAGCTGGCCTCTTGAACAGAGAAGTGAAGAGACTTATTTACAGGGAGGTTCGTGAGTTTAATTCGTAGAATAATTTGGATAATTATTTTAGAATGAGATAATAATGGCAAGAGGAATCCTCCCATCTTCAGAAAGCCACATGAAACCCTTTCCTAGCTGAAAATGACTCCAAAATGGAGAAAGGAGGAGGCACAATCGAGTTTAGAAATCTCAATGAAATAGCGTCAAACCCCATGGTCGCCCATTGGATGGGTGCCCACCAACTTGGACGTTAATTTGAAATTAAAATATGGAAAGACCAAAACTTCCAAAAATGAAAAAGAATTGGCATCCAGGGTACTGGACGTCCATTAAGATTTTAATTGAATTTTGGAAGGAGTTAAAAATCTAAAAAATAGCAAGAAAAATTCGCGTCTGTTATATCGGACGCCCATTTGTGAATGGGCGACCACCCAGACAGACGCTAATTTAAGAAAATCTAAAAATCTGATATGTTTATTTAAAGAATTGGCGTCCAAGCTATAGGTTGCCCATTAAATGGGCATCCAGGGGGTCCATCGCTAATTCTTTAAAGCCTGAAAAAATAGAGAAAAATCTCAAAAAATTCTAAAAAAATCTAAAAAATGGGAAAAAGCTAAAAATCCAAGAAAAAAATTAGGAAACCACTCAAATAAGCCAATTTGAGGGTCAAATTGGGATGTTATAAGGTAATATGAGATGTACTCAAAGTAATGACAAGTTTGGCGTATCTACAGTTACCCCGCTTTGGCGTCTGCTTTGCAAGGGAGCAGAACGAACTGAAAAGTAGATGCTAAGGTGTGATGAGACATGCGATCAACATCACTTGATGAGAATTAAATCCAAAGCTCGAGATGAAACAATCTCGGGAAGTTTAACGAAAATGGCAATGCTTGGATAAAAGGGAAGAGAATGTGTACGCGGGCACGAAGGAGATAAAAGAATGATCAACTTCCAGCGCGGTGGAAGTACCTAGGGTCACATACCCGTAGGTTTCGCCATTGGAGAGCGGTTAGCAACCAATGTGGACGTGCTACTGCCAAGGCGGATCTAAGGAAAAAGAGAGTGAAAATAAGAGGGTAGAAATCGAAATAAAGAGTTTTCAAGAAAATAGTCCAAAATCGGTGATATGACGAACTGAGGATTTAATTCGGAAATGAATATCTCACATTTAAACATTAAGATCATTTTGACTCTCAAAATCGACTTATCAGAATGATTTTCCAACGTTAAATCAAACTCCTACATGAATGCATGCTGGATTTAAAGGGAAAATTAAGTCCTTCTTTACAAGGGCGTAATTGACGTCATAACCTTTATGGTATGACGGACTTCCGGTTCCGACCCGAGTCCCATAATCGACTGACCATGTCAGATCGAGCACATAATAAATTGTCACTCCAGTGACTGGCACGCCTAATTAATAACCAAATAAATAAGTAAATAAATAAATAAATAAAAATCATTCCACCATGCTCCCTTGAGAGGGTAGAGTTGGCATGAGGATCGGATTGGATGCGGTGTCCGAGCGAGATTTGACTTGAGATGCGGGAATGGTCTGTGGAGGGTCAGCGGACGACTTGTCGAGATTTGGAATGTGCTAGTTGGATTTGGTGAGGGAACAGGAAAGAAGGAAGGAGCTGAGCAAGTCAAGGTTTCCCGTTGATAGGTATCTGGTGACTAGTGGACGATCTTTCACAGACAGAAGATGCTGGTTTTTTGGGATCAAGAATGGCGTGAGTTGTATGTCAGTGTGGCTTTTGGGTGGCCGATTATGAGATGTGCTTTTTTTCGGAACTATATTTGGGATTTGCTAGAAGTTTATCTTCTGGCAGAGTTGGTCGTGTTACTGAGACGTTCGGCTTGCCAAGTGTGAGCTGATGGAAGCTCAGTGATGGTTGTCCCTGGTGCAGGGTGTGTGATCAGTCAGCGGGTTATGAAGCTAGTGTTTGGTTGGTCCGCCAAGCATAAGCGTTGACCAGCGGATTGGTTCCCGTGATGAGGATTGTGTTTTGTTAGTGAGCGAGAGGGTGGCAGCGATGCCGTGGTTGGGTTTCGTGTTGTTTGAGGCGACACCAGACTTCTACTCCTTTGCATGATGCCTACTCTGATGATCGATGTGTCTTGGATTGTGAGCAAGACGTTATCCGTGATCATTGTCTGGCCACGTCCCTCAGGATCGTGATTTTTGTGAGTATCGAGATTTGGTTGGGGCTCTGACGGTGTCGTCAGTTGGTCCAGGTGTTCTCCCCTTGTGGCATGGTGCTTGTCCTGAATTTTGAGGATGAAATTCTTATAATGGGGGAGGGCTGTAATGCCCCAGAATTTTATTGGATATTTTTCGGATCCTTTTCGTGGGTCCCGGAGTATGTTTGGTGCTTTACGTGTATTTTTCCCTAATAAGCCTTCGAAACTCTGTGCAGGGTGAACCGTAGCATTCTCTGACCCCGAGATAGTACCAATGGGTTGTGCTCTTTCTGAGGATTGCGGAGGTAATTTTTTCATATTTATTGATATTTTTTAGAAATTTTAGATTTTCTTATTTAACCCCCACCCCTCCCTCTTCCTCTCATTCTCTCTTACTCACTCTCTCTCTTCTCACGCTCTCCCTTTCCCTCCCTCTCTTCTCTGGCGGCCGACGGAGGTGGATGGGGGCGAGGCGGTGAGGTTCGTGGGGTGAGAGATGGTGGGGACAGGACGAGGGACGAGGCGGTGGCGCGTGGCGAGCCGGTTCACGAGCGTGGGGCACCAGCGGGGTTTGTAGCAGTGTTTCACGATGGATCGACGTCATCGACGTGTGGAATCTTTGGTGGAGGTAGGGGGATGGTTCCCTAACCCACGTACTTTCTTTTCTTGTGTTTTATAAGCTGAGACAAGGCCGAGAGTAGGTTTATTTCGCATTGGGGTCAAAATTGCATGTTTGGGGTGAGCGGCGATTTTTGGCAGATTCGAGGCCCGATCGTGGTTTGCATTGGGTTTTTGGGTTGTGGGAATGTCTGGGGATGAATTCCCCTTGTTTTTCCCTTCACCTAGGGGTGAATGGGGCGTGGAACTGAGCTCGGGGTGGAGCTCGATCAGTTTGTCAAAAAATGTAGGGGGCGGCCACCATTGTGGCCGTCTCTGCCCTAGTCTGGGTAGCCAAGACCCTGGCCGCCCAGGTCACAGGGCGGCCAAAGGTTAGGCCACCCAGGGTAGTTGGGCGGTCAGCACTCTGGCTGCCCTCACCCAGCAAGGCCCAGGACTGGGCGGCCAGCCCGATGGCTACGTAGCCCTCTGGGCGGCCAGAGAGGAGGCCGCCCAGACCTCAGGGAGCTAGGTGCTGGGCAGCCTCTGATGTGGCCGCCCAGGCCTCTGGATGGCCAAGGGGTTGGCCGCCCAGCCCAGTCAGCTCCCAAGCCATCGTGTTTCGTGTTCCTTTGCCCTGAGGTGTCCATATGCGATACAGCTACGTGGGAGAGGCATCCAAGTGGTTCTTCATGATTCTTGAGGTATCGAGTTACCTCGATTAGCGTGCTTATATGTTTAGAGGGTCCAGGTGACCTTGTGTGCGTGTTTTGAGTTCTGTGTTATACTTGAACGAGTTGTCGTGAGTCGGCATGTGTGCGGAGAGCTTTCCCAGCACAATGTGGGTTTTTTCGTAGAGTGGCTTCTGAGTGGGCTATGAGAATGGCCTTGGACTATGAGTTCAGTCAACCACCCTGGGGCTGGAGGTTTCTTATGTGTCCCTTGGATGAGGGATTAACTTGGTGGCTCGTGAGCTACCTTGGGAATTATGTCACTATAGTTTCAGACCTAGAGTATTAGGCCAGATTGACAATGCTATCTCGTTACGTGTGATGGTCTTGACCCGAGTCTCGTGACTCAAGGACTGTTGAGTTTAACAGGTCTAGTGGACTGTCCAGAGTTGGGTGGCTCTGAGCCACCTGTTACTCCACGTTACTCACGATGGGTGCGTGCGTAGTTTTCAGTGTTCACGTTTTGTGAGCCCCCACTAGTCGTAACTTTCCTGCGCACGCGTGTGAAGACCCACTTGGGAGTGGTGGAGAGCGTGACCCGAGTGAGATGGTTGTTAGGCTGGTTACCATAGGGCTCCCACGCGCAGCCTGAGTCTGGGCTTCGGGGGAAGAACCAGCTAGAGGATCTGACCTAGGGCGCATGGTCTGTGTGTGCACACATGACTGGGGGCGTCGGACCTCCGCTGACGAGCGCTACCCCAGCTAGTCCTTATTCTGTGATTACTGTACGGTGTCTCAGTCTCCGCCTGGGGCGTCATAGACAAACACCTGAGGTTGCGGATTAAGTCGTCAGTGGACGCATCCAGCCTTACTTCTGGTGGGGAAGTACTCCCATCACTTGACGTTAGTTTGTCGTGACTCGAGATCCCGTTTCTCATCTGCGAGAAGAGATTTTGTGTGTGGTTTTGGTGTGGGCCTTTGTATATGAGCACAGACCTTCGCGACAAAGGTGTTGTGGCATTTTTCCTAGTAGTGTGACTTGGGTGGTACGTGTGCTGGTAGTCCCCCGACCGTGGGATCGGGGCGTTCGTTTCCATTCCGGTAGGAGCAGTTGTAGAGCCGTGGTTTCATCGGCTGCCATGTTTCAGGGATTCGTGCATGATTGTGTCTTCTACCATGTAGTTGTAGCTACTCCTGCTGTTGTTATTGTTCTAGCTGTAGTTGCTACTTTTCGTACTGTTGTTGTTTTCGGTTGGGGTTCCGTGGGACCCCTACTAAGTCAGTGATAGGAGGCTCACCCCTGATTTTCAGGTGTTACGATTCTTCCTCGAGGTTTGAGGACGTTACGTGGAGGTTCCTAGTTGCCAGCTCGTCAGGCCGAGTGTTCACTTGGCATTTGGTATGTTTTCCTACCTTAGACTATACTTTCTGTTGGACTGGACTCTGTTGTAGTTAGTTGTTTATTTCTGTTAATTGTTGAATTGTCCTGTTTTATTTCCTATTTCTATGTACACACTTATCCTTTTAGCCCTTTCGAGCCCTCCGACTCGTGAGCGGTGGGCCAGGATTTGAATGGTATCGGGTCATTCCCGGTATTCGGATCTTAGGTCGTTACAGTTGTCCCCTGGGGTAATATCTCTCTCTCTCTCTTTCAACTCTCCCCCTCACATAACCGGTGGCACCCGCCACCAGTTATACTCTCTCTCTCTCCCCTCTACTACCCCCATATCCGGTGGCGGCTCTCGTGTGGGCGTTAACCGGTGGGTTGCTCGCCCTCAGATAACCGGTAGCTCTCAAGGTTGGCTCCCATGCCCATTAACCGGTGCTGTCGTAAGCGCTATATCTAATGGTGCTCTCCCCTCTCCCACGCATAAACGGCGGCCATCAACACCCCATAACCGGTGGCCCTTCTCAATGCATAACTAGTGGCGCTCGTTAGCGCGATAACTGGTGGCTCCCTATGAAACCACTTATCCGGTGGCAGTGCGCAGGGCATTAAGCGGTGGCCTCCTGTGCATTATATTCGGTGGCTATCCTGCTTAAGCAGTAGCGACCAAACATAAATGGTGGGGGTCTCCTTTAAATGGTGGCAAGATTATTTAAGTGGTGGGCCTCTTCTTTCGTTAAACAATGGTTCCGATTTAGTTTGATGAAAAGGGCTGGCCAATCTTTTTCCAAGATTGCTAGATATTGCCCCTAACTAAGGGTCCCTGCTCCGATGCGCAACGACTATGCTTCAAGTATGACTAGGATGTTTGATCCTTCAGGCAACTTTAGAAGGCATCCTTCGTCTACTGTCGACCTTTTGTCCACCCCAAATGAAGGAAGCTAGCGGTCGACGTATGACAAGAGAAATTGGCAGAGGTCAAGTGATCTTCCGTTGACCCCCTTGCTGGCGACGTCGTCTTCACAAGCTTATATATAAATAAGACACACGAAGAGAAAAAAAGAAGAAGAGGGGGGAGACCCAGAAAGAGGAAGATAGAGAGAAGAAATAGCCAGTGAAAAGGAGAGCATGGCACGAGCAAAGATCCGGTTGGTGTGCCGAAGAGCTGCGAGGGGGATTGGGGGTGAGTGAGAGAGAAGAAGTGAATGGGAAGTTTACATTTTGGGTTTCCCTGTTGTATTCTGTAGCTTCTGTCTGTCCCCCCTCTCCTTCTCCCCCCGGTGATGTAGCATCATTGTATTAAACGTGTTCAAGGAATGAATACCGGTTAAGGGCTCTTTGTTGAGAGCTATGTTCCCTTATATTTTATATTCGTCTTGTGTTTTTCCTCGCGTGTTTTCTATGGTGTTTGAGCATAATACGCCTCTTCCCCCCCCCTCCTCATTCATGTTTTGTTTCAACAATTTCCCCTCTCACCATTTTCATGCACTTCAATGGAGCTGGCACCCAGAATTTAATGGGTTTCTATGCCCCATGGTCGGCAATGCTACTCTAGGCTCCGAAGGGTTTGTGTCCTCGAACTTCTCTGCTACCACCATCTCCCTTCCTTTATCTTTCTTTTCAGAGGGTTCGTTATGAGTAGGTCCACACCGGGCCTTGCCAACCCATGGCTAAGGCTTAGGCACCTCCAATGTTATGCCCCCACCCTACCTATAGTACCAATCAATTCATTCCATACTACCTTCCGGTCTAGTCACAATGTGGATACATTAGATGGCTTGCTGAGAGGAATAGACCGGCAGGTGACATTTACCCACCTATTGGCCCGAGGCTTCGACCAACCCACAAGTTGTAGCCTTACCCACCCCGCCATAGGGTCCATTACCTCCGTGTGCACTGTGGGTTATATCACCACGGAGGTCCTTTTATTCCTTCCCTTGTCGGCCGAGCCCGACTTCATTCCATTCACCCCAAGGGAGGAACCAACAGATAAACTGAGTCTGCCAACAATTTTACGATATTCCGTGATCTATAAAAAGTATGCACCCCAATTCAACTAAAAGTGTATCTCAAATGAATTAAGATCTCTTCCAATATGAGTTGTGCCATGCCCCATGTGCACGTGAAAATTTTCATCTAATTTAGAATTCGTCTAACATAATTAAAGAGATAAAATCTCACGTTAAATTAAGAGCCATCCAATCTAGGACGATCACAAAGTGTAACCACTACACTACAAGTTTATGTAAAGAGGAAAAAAAATAATCAGAGAGCTTAGAATTACGAATTCGAGAAAAATCTTTCGACGTCTAAATCAACGAGTGATATGAGTAAGACGTGAAAGTGGAGGCTGGAGAGAAGAATGGCACAAGATATCTCTCTACCAGTTGAAATGGATGAGAGTAGATTTACCTTTTTGGAGGGATTATCTGAGTTTATATAGTTGCGGGCTTCATCCCCTGAGTAGAGGAGACACAGGGGCCTGAGGATGCTACATCCATAAGTAGAACTCTTTACGACTAAAGACTCTCACCTCCTCCTTATTCTCTTGGGATTCTTTTTTCTAGGTAATAGCGTAATCTCCGCTTGGATAGTCACCCGCAGTTAGGACTTCGTCGTAACTCGTCTAGGAGTCTTAATGCTGAACTAATCCACAAATGATAAAAGGGGGCACCTCTCTCCTAGACCGAGGGCTAACAAATGTGGGCATCCATCGGAGACATTCCTCTGACCTTGGGATGGCTCGGTAAAATCGTCTGTAAGTTTTCCTCGATTTCGGAGGGATCTATCAATGAACGATAAAGTTAAGTCTCGATGGGTTACGTGAGCCTTAACAAGTGGGATCTTAAGATAAGTGGACCCTATAAAAATTGTCGCTTGTTGGACCTGATAGACCGTGATGAACTGTTTAAACTATATATATAGTGGGTCGTGAGTTTTTCCTTCTCCGACAACTCATCGTAACGTCTAACGTCACATTCAAATCTTTATCAATCGTATGTAAGTGACAATTACCTTCTACCTCTCCGGGACACTTGTAGTCTGACTCGACGTTTGCAATCTATAAACTCTGTTGCTCTGTTATTTTGACATTTAAAAATGTAATTGGTATTTTTTTCGAGATGCTCAGTATACTATTTTTTTCTTTAAAGTTTAGAAGGCATGTTTAGAAGGACAGAAGACCAAAAATTTTGAACCTAAAAAGCAATTAAGCTATTGAGCTCGAAAACCAAGGAATCAAGGAATTATGTGAAAGAGAGGGGATCAAGCTCAACTTCTCAGCCGAGAGAACTCCTCAGCAAAACGATGTTGCAGAAGGAAAAACAACCACCTTGGTAGAAATGACCAGAATCATGCTACTCGAATCCAGACTCTCCGAGTGTTTTTGGGCGGCGACAGTAAGTACTACATGCTATTTCGTCAATCGGGCAATAATCAGACTTGTATTGAAAAAAGACTCCCAACGAACTCTACAAAGGGAAGAGGACTAGAGTTGATTACTTCAGGTCGTTTGGTTGTCCATGCCTGATTCATTATAACGGCAAGAAAGATCTGAATAAGTTTGATGTCAGGTCCAATGAGAGTAGGGTGTTTGACAGGAAAAACTTAAATGTTGAGATATCTGCCCATATTGTCTTTCTTGAAGTAGATACTTCTAACCTGGAGCCAGAGGACTCCTCTAATAATGATACAGGTAGCCAGGAAGAAAAGAAAAAGAAGATCCAACTGGCGGAACAAAAGAAGGAAAACAATTGACAACCAGGGATCCAAGGCTGGATGATCAAATATGATGAAGAACTGCTAGGAAAATGGAGGTATGACCGATGGTTTTTCTTCTCAGAACATTCTGCTCAGGTAAGAATCAAAACCAAATCCAACAGATTCAATTGAGTTGCAGTTCGGTCATAAGGAAAGAGTATAAAAGGAACTAAACCTAGTTCAAAGTCTCACTCTTAGCTCCCCAAGCAAGAACGAAACGGGTGTTAAGGTAAATGAAACAGGAATAACAAGGAGCTAGGATAGGTTAGTCAATCAAGAGTATTCTCAAATAGAAAAAATATAGGCAACTTTAGCTCTTATAGCCAGAATGGAAATCCTGCTGATAGATGCGAAGGGTGATCTAATTAAACTCTCTAAGGAGAGGGAACACGTGGGATAGCCACTAGGGCTTGAAAACCCTAAGCTTACTAACCATACAATCACCCTCTATAAGGACGTGTACAAATGCAAATAAGTTCCACGAACTTGATACAAGTACATGCCAATCCTTGTCAGACCACAGATCTATGAATGGACAAGTTATAGAACCCTGTTTTTACTACAATAATGACTTGCTAGTACTATTAACCCCCTTAATAATCAAGAATCTCGAAGATCTTAATGAAGGGTGAGTTCGAGATGAGCTAAACCTTTCCTCGGAACAAGAAGACAAGTAGACATCTTCTAAGCCAAAACACATGCAAGATAATGACGACACCCTTGGCTCCCAAAAAAAGGAAAGAAAAAAGGATGAACAACACTACAGAGGTATGACCAAGCTGCTTCTATATCCTGTTATAAGAATGTATGATATCCTATTTAGTGTATACATGCATGTTAGACATACCATGATCGGGACCAGTCGTGAAGTGGGACTGTGGGAGGTCTTTATCAATTTCAGCTTGGGACTGATGCCACCTTCAAGTCTAACACTCTAGAGGATCCGAGTCAGTCAATAAACGATGTTCATATTTGGCATCGGCATTTAGGTCATTTGTTGTTTAGGTCTTTGAAAGTTTTGTTTCTCCATTTATTCAAATCACTAAATGTCGAGTCACTTCAATGTCAAGCATGTTAGCTTGCAAAGCATTGTAGAATCAATTTTCCTTATTCCATTAATAAAAGTGTTCTTCCATTTCATTTTGTGAAATCCGATGTATGGGGACTTTCCCAGCTCCTTCCATGGATGGTCATCGTTATTTCATTAGTTTCATAGATGGTTTCTCTCATTGTTGTTGGATTTACCATTTGAAACTCAGAGGAGGAGATTCCTTAGATTGTCCAAGTGTTTTGCCAGATGGTTGAGACTCAATTTGAGCGGTGTATTAAAGTGTTCAGATCTGATAATGCCCGAGAATATTTTGATCAGTTTCTCACTATCTTTTTAGAGGACAAGGGTATTCTTCATGATTCCTCCTGCCCTCATACGCCACAACAAACATTACTGAACGCAAGAACCGCCACTTGCTAGAAACTGCCCAAGCACTTCTTCTACAAAACAATTTGCCCAAGTTTTGGGCCAATGTTGTTTTTATTGCCGCTTACCTCTTATCAACCAAATGCCATTGTGAATGCTTGATCATTCCTTTCCTCTTAGGCTTTTGTCGCCTGACCATCCTTTATGCTCTTTGCCCCCTCGCATTTATGGTTGTCTTTGTTTATTCATTGCCTTAGTCCTGGTTCAACAAAGTTGGACCCTCGTGCTGTCAATGGCATCTTCGTAAGGCACTCTTCTACTCAAAAGGGGTAAAAATGCTTAGACCTCAAAACAGGCCAGATATATTCTTAAGGATGACACCTTCTTTGAATCAGAGCCTTATTTCCCTTCTTTGTCTTCATGTCAGAGGGAGTCTATTGTTTCTCCATCCCTTCCTACTCCCATGTCCATCCCGATCAATCTGGTTGTCGTCCCTTCTTCTTCCCCCTCGCCGGCTCCTAGTGTTGTGATGGATGTGCCTGCACAAGAACTTCTTACTTATTCCAGGCATATGTGGCACAAACAAGGGCCTCCTATGGATTGATTATCTCAAGAAGTTGCAGTGTCTCTGGGTCATGGTGCTATAGGTCCTCCAGTGGCCATCTTCCTTTCTTCTGGTTATGTTCCTCCGCTAGATTGTGACCTTCCAATTGCTGTTCAAAAGGGTGTTTGAGCATGTACTCGTCATTCTATTTCAAACTTTGTGTCCTATTCTAGACTTTCACCCTCTTATTATTCCTGTCCCCCCACTATCTCTACTTATCATGTTCCTAACTCTTTATCTGAAACAGTGAAGGACCCAAAGTAGGTGGTAACCATGGCTTCCAATCCAAAAGGGAAACTTTCCGCTAACTAGCTGGGTCCATATGTGGTTCAAATGGTCTACGAGGGTGGAGCCTATGTGGTCGTCAACCATCGTAGAGAAGTGAAATTCTCGCCTCTCAATGAAACTTTATCATGCTGCACCATTGCCCTTTGAAGGGGTGGCGAGTGGTTGAGTTATAAAAAAAATGATGAAGAAAAAAAGAAGAGATGAAGAAATGATGATGAAGATGAAGCGATGAAACTACGATTGGCATTTTATTACTATGCTAGCATCGACCCAGACCTTCTATCTGGGTGGATGATGAAACCTCACCGTCCTTTACGTTGATGTTAATCCCCACGTCAACAATAAAATTCATAGTTTTCGGTGAACGACTTCATGCCTAAGCCACTACACACTAACATCAATCTGGACCTTCCATCTGGATAGATGATAAAGCCTCACCTTTCTTTGCGTTGATGTTAATCCCCACGTCAACGATAAAATTCACACTTTTCGGTTAACGGCTTTGCACCTAAGCCGCTACACACTAACATCAATCTAGACCTTCCGTCTAGATAGATGATAAAATCTCACCATCCTTTACGTTAATGTTAATCCCTATGTCAATGATAAAATTCACACTTTTCGGTGAATGGCTTTGTGCCTAAGCCACTACACACTAACATCAACTCGGACCTTCCATCTGGATAGATGATAAAGCCTCACCATCCTTTGCGTTGATGTTAATCCCCATATCAACTATAAAATTCACACTTTTCGGTGAACGGCTTCGCGCCTAAGCCGCTATACACTAACATCAATCCAGACCTTCCGTCTAGATAGATGATAAAGTCTCACCTTCATTTGCATTGATGTTAATCCCCACGTCAATAATAAAATTTACACTTTTCGATGAACGGCTTCGCACCTAAGCCGCTACACACTAACATCAATCCGGACCTTCCGTCTGGATAGATGATAAAGCCTTATCTTCCTTTGCGCTGATGTTAATCCCCACGTCCATGATAAAATTTACACTTTTCGGTGAACGACTTCTCGCCTAAGTCGCTACACACTAACATCAATCTGGACCTTCTGTCTGGATAGATGATGAAGTCTTATCTTCCTTTGCGTTGATGTTGATCCCCACGTCAATGATAAAATTTACACTTTTCGGTGAACGACTTCGCGCCTAAGCCGCTACACACTAACATCAATCCGGACCTTCCGCCTGGATAGATGATGAAGCCTTATCTTCCTTTACGTTGATGTTAATCCCCATATCAATGATAAAATTTACACTCTTCGGCGAATGGCTTCGTGCCTAAGCCGCTACATGCCAACATAAATTCAGATCTTCCGTACGGATAGATGATGAAACTTTATATTCCTTCGCGTTGATGTTAATCCCCGCATCAACGATGAACACTTTTGCGTGATCAGAAGGAGCCACGCATATGGCTTTTTTTTTTTTGAAATAAACTAGTAATGTGTCATGCCCTGTGGAGTAGTAGTAGTAGTAAGTATATCATTGCCAGACTAGGGGTTCCATGTGACTTTCTTTCTTATACCCAGTGGACGATGGACTTGTGTTACTACTGTTGTTATTCACATCTTTTTTGCATTCTATTTTTTTTAAAAAAATTTGGGATGGTTCATTGCAGTGAATGACCCGTTTGTGATGAAGGCTTGGGGGAAGACGTACCCAGAGAACAAGCATGTGAAGTTTCTTGCAGATGGATCGGGCACTTACACACACGCCCTCGGCCTCGAGCTGGACCTGTCAGAAAAAGGGCTGGGGACGCGCTCCCGGAGGTTTGCGCTGCTTGTAGACGACCTCAAGGCGAAGGTCGCCAACATCGAGGAGGGCGGGCAGTTCACCATCTCCGGTGCCGAAGAGATCCTCAAGGCCCTCTGAGCTGTTTTTTCCCAAGTGACCCTTTTTGAAGCTGGATGGATGGCCTTGTGTTTGTTGTTGGTATTATGTTTGAGCGTGAAGACGACAGACTCGTGAGATCACGATGTGATGATGCGATCGCCATGGAGCCTGGAGGACATGAAAATTTTCGCTCGCCTATATATGTGCTTCTCCTTTAAAATCAAATCCCCAGTTGGTAGTAGTGTGTGTACCCCCGGACTTGCAGTGGTGTTGGCCCTGTCCTTTTCCACCTGGAATGTTGTGGGTTCCAAGTGGCTCCGGTGAAATTTTTGTTGTTAAGTCCTTGCATGTCGGTAACTTCTTAATAATAATAATAAGTAAGTGGTCAGCCCAACTTGAGATTCAGAAATTTGGGAGTCTTATCTGACACAAAGGAATCCAGCCTGGTTGATGAACCATGGATTCTAAGGCGTCGCTTGACATGTTGTCAAATAATGTGAAACACTAGTTTTAATAAGCCCATCAATCTTTTTTCTTAAAATTCATGAAAATAAATTTTTTGGTTTTAAAGTCGCCGATTTTGGTTTCGGGTGATTATGAGCTGAAATTTGGAATTGGTTAACTGGGTCAATCGATCTTTAAAAGTATTGTAACAATTTTAAGCGATTGACGGTTCTCTTTAACAGAAGAGGTTGGTCATTTTACGGCCATCGAATGTGGCCTGCCTTTGAGATCGACGTGGGGATGTTTTACAAAAGATCACACCGTCTCAAGAGCCCATCAGAGGAGAGACGTCCTCTTACGAGGAGTCCACGGCATCGGGGAATCCATTGAAAAGCGTAATCTCAGGGGCAAAAAGAAAAAAGGTCAGTGCATATGGAGTTTGATCGTGTTTTGACCAGGGTTTGTCGACCCGGTCTCGGCGTGGGATGGGTCGGGTCGGCTGGGTCGCACAGCGATTCGATACGTTTTATCGGACTCTCGGTGGTTAATTTTTTAATTTTTTTTAAAATTTTTAAATAAAATTTTATGTGTTACCACGATAGACCGCGATTAGGATTGACCGGTCAGATAGGCTGGTCAAAGAGTCAACCTTTCTTCAGAAGAACACGCCCATGGTGGTGAGTGCGATCTCAAGAACGCAGTGGTAATGGACGTCGCGTTAAGGCTGATATGCAGGGGACCAAAGTTTAATTCAGGGGGTGGAGATGGATAGAAATACTTCACAAATTGACCCAAAAGTCAACCAATTGAGGGTCAATTGGGGCGTCCACTTAAGTGAATAAGAAAAAGGCTCAACTCATGGGTTGAAAACGGGTGTCTACACTGGCAAGGTCAAGAAGGAGTTATTTGTCTCTTACAATACTCTCTCGGCTCTCTTCAATTTGCCTAGTGAAAAGGATGAAGAGGAAATATGCTTCACACATGCTGCCAGGGGAAGCCAGGTCGAGGCTGCAACTGCTACTCATGTAACCCGGTCAGGCCGAAAATGGGGGCGCCAGCCGCCCGCCAACCACAATAATATCTTTAGGGGAGAGCAGCCCTATAAGATGCCTCCTCTGGAGGTCAGGGGAGTCCAGATCCCTCCTCCATTGGGGCTATACAATTAGAATGGGGGCAGCACTGTCACTCCTTCCTTCCTAGAATTCCTGAAAATGTCAAAAGAGAAGCAACTATGTCAGGATGCCGACCCTACAGTCGGGGGTGCCCACCTGCAGCTCCAACAACCTTCCGGAGCTCCAGATGAAGATGAAGCTTGCCCGACGATAGCCAATGAGGGAATGCAAGGGGATGGCACCAAGCAGAAGGGTGCGGCCTCAGAATCTGATGAAGTAGGTCCGTCAGAGGCCACAGTTCAAGGCTCTTCCAAGCCTAAATGGGCTGAAGAAATGAAGCTGTCAAATGTCCAGGCTGGAAGCAGAATAATGAAGGTGCTCAAGAAGCTCCCAGCAAGGTTCACCATCTGGGAGATTCTCTCTTTGAGTGAAGAGACCCGACAGGCGATCATCACTACTTTGGAGACGCCTGCTCAATATGAAGCATGTTTGGCTGAAGTACTGTCAGAGGCCAACGTGACCTTCACTCAGGAGGACATGTTACTACCCACTATCAGTCACAACAGGCCGCTATACATGAAAGGACATCTGAATGGTCGGGAGCTGAACAGAATCCTGGTGGATCCCAGAGCAATTGTTAACATCCTACCCTACAGGATATATCAGAGGTACTACTTTAATGTGTGCCTTGACAAAGTCAGAGATATGCGTATTGTCGGCTTCAACTAAAAGTGTGAAGTGCCATTGGGAGTAGCAGAATTTACACTCACTCTGGCAGATCTTACCACAAGGGTTTAGTTTCATGTCATCGACTCCCGCACCTCATATAATGCGCTGCTTGGCCGTCCTTGGCTACATGAGAACATGGTGGTGCCCTCCACGCTTCACCAATGCATCAATTACAAACTAGAGGGGAAGGAGGAAAGGATATTTGCCGACCTCCACCTGTTCGAAGTGTTCGAGTGTCACCAGATGGATGCTCCTCTATATGCAGAACGGTCGCAGAAGACCTCTGAAGCCAAGACCCCTATCAGGGCATCAAAAGGCACCTCCGACGATGATTGGTTCCCATCGCCACTGCCCAGGTATGTCAATCCCAAGACGGTCTCACATATCTCCATCACTAGGGACGTGGGCAGAGCAGCACCTCCTTCCACCTACCCTCAAGCCAATGAAGCCGAGGTCGATCAGCAGCATGACCACATCGGGGTCCTAGAGGGTCTTACTAAGCCAATTCTTGACCTTGATAATATCACCGTCGAGCCTTTCAAAGCATGGGAGGTGGCACAGTCTGATGGCCCCAGCAGCTTGTTTTACACGGCTGAGGAGCATCCTACACGGGAGGACACTAATTGTCATTTGCCCGAAGATATAGAGAACCCGTCAGTCCCCGTTCAGGGGTTGGCGTTCATAACAAGTCGAATGGCCAAGATGTTCTAGAAGTAGCACATCCCCTCCGGTCAGCCTCACAAGGAGAAGGAAGCATTCTAGAAGCTATGGTATCCTGTAATCCTAGACAAAGAATTGAGACGTGTCTCTCAACACCCAGGGCTGGGCTTCACCCTCAAGGAAAACTATTATAGTAGGCGTTATGAAGTGGACACCATCTTCGCTTTCTACTCAATTGAAGACTGCTCGCTGGGGGCAACTTTCGATGAGTACCCAGTAGAGGCTGAACATACTGAACCAGCTCAACCAAGAGACTCAGAATCAAAGGCCATAACTCCTTGCCGATGCTGGGAGCAAGTCTACCGCGAAGGAGCGACTCTTCAAGCCAAATTTGACATGGCCAGCAGTAGCAAAGTCGAAGATGCTGAGAAGTAGGGCTGTCTCCCTCCAGTGGCCCTCCTCTGATAATGATGTCAGCACCCCTCATACCGATCAGGGAAGCTTTTGTCAAAACTGACCAAGAAACGCGTGCTACGAAAAGAGAAAAGGCCACCTCCACCGAAGATACAGTGATCCAAGAAGGCAGGGTACTCCTGCATGCTGCTACAAAGCCGTAATACTACTCTAGCTCAGCAATAAATAACCATCAGTCCTTCAAGACTGCAAACACAGCTGTAGGGGTTGAAGCTACTAGCTCATCTTTGAAGATTACAACAGCAAATGAAGAGCTCGAGGTACTCGAGCTCAAAGATGATGTGCCAGATTTCGTCGACCTCTAGCCTGCGACCCTGGAAATAGAAGACGGAGGCCAAGCCATAGTCGATGAACTGATAGAAGTCAACCTGGGAGATGAGGATGACCCTAGTCTGACCTTCCTTAGCGCCCAGTTATCGACTGAAGAATAGAAGCTATATGTCTAGCTGCTGCAAGAATACCGGGATTGTTTCGCTTGGACCTACAAGGAAATGCCAGGACTCAGCCCTGCAATCTCACAGCATGAGCTTGCTATAAGCCCTGAAGTTGAGCAAGTAAAGTAGTTGTCACGACGCATGAGGCTAGAGCTCATCACTCAGATATGCAAAGAAGTGGACAAGCTTATTGATGTGAGTTTTGTCGAAAAAAATCAATACACCATGTGGCTAGATAATATTGTGTCCGTGAAGAAGAAGAATGGACAGATCCAGATATGCGTTGATTTTTGAGATCTAAACAAAGCCTGTCCCAAGGATGACTTTTCGGTGCCAATAATGGAGGTCATGGTTGATGCCACAACCGGCCACGAAGCCCTGTCATTTATGGATTGGTCATCTGGCTACAACTAAATATGGATCGCGGAACACGACTGGGTCCATACTGCCTTCTGAATCCCCAAGGGTATTTACCACTACAAGAGGATGCCATTCGGATTAAAGAACACTAGTGCAACTTACCAGCGGGTGATGACTAGAATCTTTGATGAATTGCTCTACCACAAGGTCGAGTGCTATATAGATGACCTGGTAGTCAAGACCAGAAGAAAAGAAGACCATTTACAAGACCTTCGAGTTGTGTTTCAAAGGCTCAGGCAGTATGAACTGAAGATGAACCTTATGAAGTGTGCGTTCGGATTATCGAGGGAGAAGTTCTTAGGTTTCATCGTCAGATATCGGGGAATCAAGATAGACCCCACAAAGATCAAGGTGATTTAGGAGTTACCCCCACCAAGGAACCTCTCTGAGCTGAGATCCCTACAAGGCTGCCTGGCATACATCCAACGATTTATATCCAACACTGCGGGGTGATGCCACCCCTTTCATAAGCTGATGATGAAGGATGTTCCCTTTTATTGGGAACTATTTGTGGTGGCTTCATCTTCCAGACATTGTAGTGCTAAGACAGTCCGAGCCAGAGAACAGAGGGTGAAGAGAATCTATGATTTATTCCATTGTCCCTGCAAAAATATTCAAACTGTGAGTTTTCAAATTCACCACCATGATCAGATAGAATATTAGATATAGACTACTCACCATTCTGTCTTATTCTGTTGAAGAATGCCTTAAATTCTCCAAAGGCATCATTTTTGTGAGTCAAAAAGTATACACAAGTAAGTCTAGAAAAGTCATCTACTAAAATAAACCCATATCTTCTACCAGATAAACTTGCTGATCTAGTAGGTCCAAATAGATCCATATGAATCAGCTCAAAAGATTTAGAAGACACATTCTCAGTTCTGGATTTAAATGACTTTTTAGTTTGTTTACACTAGGTACAAGCTTCACAGATTTTATTGTTATTTTTAAATGATATTTCTAGAAGTCCACTTACTATGCTATATTTATTCAATTTATGCAACACATTATAAGTAGCATGACCTAACCTACGATGCCAAAGGCAAGCTAAGTCATCTTTATTAACAGTAAGACACAAATTTGTATGTGTTGCATCATCTAAATCAACCATATACATGTTATTGACTCTTTTTCCAGTGAATTTTACTATTTTAGAAATGGGTTCAAAAATGGTACATGCAAGTGAGTTAAAAATAACTTTATGGCCTTTATCACATAACTGACTAATGCTTCGAAGATTATAAGCAAGTCCTTCAACAAGTAAAACTTCTTCTATACAGCAGGAAGAGCACTTACCAACTTTACTTGTTCCTATGATCTTGCATTTTGTATTCCCTCCAAAGGTTATATGACCAACATCCTTTTCCACCAGCATGCAGAATTTTCTTTTATCCCCGGTCATGTGCCTGGAGTAGCCACTGTCAAGGTACCACCTGTTGTGATTGGCTGCCAAACATACCTGGAAGTAAAATCAAGTAGAGAATTTTGGAACCCAAAACTATTTGGGCCCCATAACTATAGTTAAATCATGCAGACAAGACAACAACTATTTTGGTATCCACATTTATTTTTGTGACTTTACTTGGGTTGTGGATTTCTTAACTTTCTGCTCAGTTTGTCTTTTCTTGCCATTCTGTGTTTTTTGTGACCTTTTCTGTGGTGTGGCATTCTTATTTTTAACATATTGAGAGTTTTCGTGCCAGTGATTAGTCTAATGGGCATTGGGATGTGTGTGTGCACTGGAGACCCTAGGCTGAATAGAAATAGGACGGACAAAGCCATATGAGTTTTGATTCATGAATGATCTGAACCTAGGTTGCACATAGGCATTCCAAAGATAGGGTCGATGCACCTGACTAGGATCTGAGTTCTGAACGTTCTGTTGCATCGACCTCATATAGAGACTGCCTCGACCTTTCCAACTGGAGTTGTAATGATAGGAGTTATGGAATGATGGATAGGTCGGTGCACTATAGTAGTAGCATCGACCTGAGGTGCCCCTGCTCTGACCTAGGCTTCTAATAAATAAATAAGTAAATAAAGGACACTTGGAGAAAGTGGCCATTTTGATCACCTTCCAGAAAAGAAGAGCGTTAGTGAATGATGACATCGTTCTAAACTCCAAGAAGAAGCCATTAACATGAGTCCAAAATATGACCGAAGCTCAAAGCATACAAAAGAGAAAAAGAGGACAGAGACTCGACCTTCACTTCAGGTATCTTCCATTCATCACCTTAATGGGTGATCTTCTCTACTCCTTATTCATATTTAGTGTGGTCTTCTAATTCCTTTTCCATTTTCTTCTTAACTTTTGAAGTTTTATTGGTTTATCCTTGAGGGGGAGCCTCAGTGCAATGGCGAGGTTACTCCATTCTGACCTTGAGGCCTCAAATTCAAAAACAGAAGCATCCTTTTTGCAAAATGCAGGGATAAGGCTACATACAATTGGCCCTTCTTGGACCCCACATGGCAGGAGCTTCATGTGCCATCTCTGCGTTGGTTAAACACTCTTCAGCAGAATACATCTGCTTCTAGAACTTATGAATTGCACCACCATGTTGTGAAAGGTTGGGAAGATCCACTATGAGTCTAGGATGTTTTCTGTGGATCGAGAATTCATGATAGAGAGAACAAGGTTCAAATTCAATTTCAAATTTGTGGCACTGTCCCAGTCCCATGCCAAATAGGCTTATATGAAGGTAGCTTTTCAAGAGAACGGAAAGATCCTTAATACAGTTGATTGTGATATGATCGGTATACAATTGTATATGTTGTTGCTGAGCATAAGTTGTGGTAGAAGTTGCTAACTTTGAAGTATATAAAGGAAGAAGTTGGGGGGTTTATTTGTGCTGGCAACAAATAGTGTGAGGCTGTAAGCATCAGGATTTTTATGAATGGAAATGCATTGTTATTCCTTGTGGGGGTCATTCTTAGATGACTGGCTTATAGACTAGAGATGGCATACCTATTTTTTTGTTTTTTGAGCTCATGTGAAATTGAACTTTTCATAATGGAAGGTCAAGAAGGAAATGTTGAGTGAAATTAGCAAGCAGAGATCTGAAGATCCTGACTGAATATATGATCAAGCAGTTTGTATGGTACAGAAGTGCTGCAACAGAAACTCTCTTCTAATTGATTGAAAAAGCCTCATGATCCATTTTCATTTCCCTTTAAAGGATTGTAATAAAGCTGAGGTGCTGCCATATGGATTGAGGAGTATGAGCTGTTTCATATTAGATGCCTCTCCTCATACATGTTTGAGGGAGTGTTTTCCTCTGTCTGATTGTCAACTTTTTTTATTCCCTTTTTTTCTTGGTTTGAGGTGGTGGTGGGGAAGTTCCATGTGAAATCTGAGGCTGTGACACTTGTCTGGACTTGATATTGAAAATTGCTAGAAGCCTATTGACTTTGATTAGAGAGAGGACAGAGTATCAGAAATCTCTCTTCCTTTGGAATAAGGTCGCTCAAATAGGCGTAATTGCCGGTCAGTTCGAAGATCAGCACCAGTCCGGTGAGCGGCGCGCGGATCGAGGCGGAGAAGAACGCGCCCATGCCGATGACGAGCAGCACGCCTTTCGCCGGAACCCATTCCGGCCGGTGCCATTCCTCCGCCACGGTGATGGAGAGCATCCGGCCGCAGAGCGCGCCCATCGCGAGCAGCGGAATCATGAGGCCGCCGGCCGCGCCGGTCGTGTTGAAACAGATCGTGGAGACGAATCGCGCGACGAACAGCAGTCCGAGAAACAGCAGGCCCGGGTGGTTCGTCAATTCGTAGGCGAAACTGTACGGCACGAGATCGCCGCCGCCGCCGGAGACGCCCGGAAGCCACAGCGAGGCGACGCCGGAGAGCACGCCGACCGTCGCGCCGATCGCGAGTCGCCAACGCATCGCCAGACCGCCTCCGAAACGCACGACGCGCACGATGATCCGGTTGTGCATCACGCCCACCAGTCCGGCGAAGATGCCGAGGACGACCGCGTAGGGAATCGCGCGCAGGTCCGGCGTCCCGACGTGGCGCAGCGCGTCGAAAATCGGGTCCGGTCCGACGAACGCGCGCCCGACGATGTCCGCCGTGATCGAGGCGAGCAGCGCGCTGAGCAGCATGCGCGAGTCGAAGTTCCCCTGCAGTTCCTCCAACGCGAAAACGAGTCCGGAGAGCGGCGCGCTGAACGCCGCCGAAAGCGCGCCCGCCGCGCCGGCGGACATGAGCGTGCGGTGTTCGCCGGTGCCCTCCTTGATCTTCAGGATTTTCGCGACGCCCTTGCCGGCCGCGCCGCCGACGTGGATCGCCGGCGCCTCGGGGCCGCCGCCCATCCCCGTCGCGGTCGAGACGAACAGCGAGGTGCTTTTCACGACGATCAGCCGCCACCAACGCATGTCGGCGTCCTTTTCCATCACGGCCTGCAGGTGCGTGACGCCGCCGCCCGCCGCTTCCGGGCAGAAGCGCAGGATCACCCACACCGCGAGCGCGCCGAAGACGACTCCCATCGCGACGACGATCGCGATGGCGGCCGCCGTATGGTCGCCGAAAACATCCGTCCTCCACTCCTGGATTTTCGCCGTGCCGACGCGGAATCCGACGCCGAGCAGTCCGGAAAAAATCCCGACGAGGAACGCTTTGGGAAGGAAGTGACGCCGGCGGAGTTGCTCCGCGGCGATACCGTAGACTTTGCCTATCATGGTTGGGAAACGACGTCCGGAACCCGCACGTTGTCGTGTTTGCCGGGTCCGTCCGTAAAGCGCGATTCGACTTCATCCGCCGACGCTTTCAAGGCCGTATCGCGTTCCCAACCGCCGCCGAGCGCGACGGCGAGGTCCGTCGCGGCCCGCATCCTGTCGAAGATCACGCCCGCGAGCGCCGCCTCGGTCTCCAATTCTTCACGACGCGTGACACTCGCTTCACCCGCCGGGGCGATGCCGGCTGCAAAGAATTGAGATACCTCAATGGAAATGGGAGGATATCACCATGGATTTCGTCACAGGTTTGCCCAGGTCCTTCCGCGACAATGATTCCATTTGGGTGATTGTGGATCGGTTCTCAAAGGCCACACATTTTTTGGCCATGAAGAAGAAGCAATCTGTGAAAAGTCTGGCATGTTTATATGTTAAAAATATTATTAAATTACATGGAGTCCTGAAGTTCATCATTTCAGACCGAGATCTTCATTTCACATCGAGACTTTGGTAAGGATTGTAGAACGCCTTCGGGTCTCAATTGAAGCTTAGCCCGGCTTATCATCCTCAAATGGATGGCCAGTCCGAGAGGACTATTCGGACACTAGAGGACATGTTGAGAAGTTGCATACTTGATTGGAAGGGTGATTGGGAGTGACACCTACCTTTGGTAGAATTTTTCTATAACAATAGTTTTCATGCAAGTATAGGCATGGTTTCATTTAAAGCTTTGTATGGAAGACCGTGTAGATCTCCTTTGTGTTGGGAAGAGATTAGTGATAGTCAGTTGATTGGGCCTGAGGTGGTGCAAGAAATGTCTGAGAAGATTCAGTTGATCCGGCAAAGACTGAAGGTAGCGCAAGATCGACAAAAGAGTTATGCAGACAACAGAGGGAAAGACATGACTTTTGAAATTGGCGGCATGTATTCCTCAAGGTTTCCCCTACCAAGGGAGTGTCAAGATTTGGCAAGCAAGGAAAGTTACATCTGAGATTTATCAGACCTTTTTAGATTTTGGAGCGAGTGGGAAATGTGGCATATCGATTAGCACTACCACCATCTATGGTAGCAATTCACCCGGTGTTTTATGTGTCTATGCTCCGTAAGTATGTCCACTATCCTACACACATCATCAGTTATGGAGACTTGAAATTCCAGTCGGACCTGTCTTATGAAGAGCGACCGGTTAGGATTTTGGATCGTAAGGAACAGTTTCTCAGATCGAAGACTATTCCATTGGCAAAGGTTCTGTGGAGGAATTTCTCTCAAAAAGAAGTATCATGGGAACTTGAAGCAGAGATGAAGAAGAGATATCCCCATCTATTCGGTATGTGTCTTACTCTTAGCTTCGGGGATGAAGTTCTTTTTAAGGGGGAGAGGGTGTAATACCGGGGATTTTTATCGTAAAGTTTAAATAATAATGTTATATTGTTGCCTATGCAAAATAATATCTTGTTTGAATTAATAAAATATTTTGACTAACAATTTTGAACCATTAAATATTTTATTTTATCATTTACAAATATAAATATATTCATATTAAAGTAGTTAAGTATTAACCAAGAATATTTAATTTAGTTAAAGATCTTCATTTCAAGAGGAGTAGAAGAAAATGGATATATATATATGTATCTTTTTACATTAAAGGAGAAGAAACCCACGTTATTCCTTATAACTGTAGTAACTGCTAGAGTGTGTTTATAGCAACCTCCGACTATCCCATTCTCTCTCTTTCTCTTTTTGCCCCCTTCTCCGAAGGTCTTGTCCCTCTCTCTCTATCTCTCTACCCTACCAGACCTTGGCACCACTCCATCTCCGTTCCCCCTCTCTCTCCTTGCATCTATGTCTCTACCCGTCGACCCCAGCACCCCCTCTGACTGTCCCATTTCCCTCTCTCTTGCTCACCGTCCTCCTCTCTATCTTGCACCTCTCTCTCTGCCCCCCGACCTCGGCCCTCCTTCCAACAATCCTGTCCCTCCCTCTCGTTCTCCCTCTCCCTCTCTCTATCTCACTACATCTCTCTCTCTCTGCCCCCTAGACCTCGATGCTCCTTCGACGGCATTGTCCCTCCCTCCCGTTCTCCCTCTCGCTATCTCTATCTCGCTATATCTCTTCCTCTGCCCCCCACCCCTTAGACCTCGACCTACCATCCCCACCTCCCCATCTTCCTCTCCCTGCGACTCACAGCAATCCTGATCCACCTCCCGTTGGAGATCGCCATTGCCCCTCACCTCCTCCTCTTCTCCCTCCCTCTCTTGGCCCACAAGAACCCCCTTCCAAGCCACCGTTATCACCACCTGTCTCTCTCTTTCTCTCCCTGCAGCAAGGGGAAGTCACCACCATTTCCACAACTCCTTTTCCCTCCCACACAATAGTACCAACAGAGGTGGTGGCGCCCTGTTCTCCCCCTCCAGCTACAGTATCCCTGCAAGCTCCTCTCAGTCGTTGCTGCCCTCCCCTCCTCCGGCTACCGATCTCCCCCTCTTGCGCCCTCCTCTCCTCTCCCCCTTTCATTCTCTCTCTCTCTCTCTATGGGTGGGGGTTATTGAAGAAATATTTTAGTCATTTTCTCATCTTAAGTTAACTTTAAATACTCTAGTTAAGTAAAACAATGTACATAAAATTGACAGTGGGAGCCTTTTTATGTATCGGATAAGATTTTGGGGATTCATGATCAAATAGTTATGGTAGGAGAGTTTATTCCTAATATTAATTTTTTATAAGAACTTATTCCTAAAGAATCTTAAAAAAAACTCACTTGATTCGCAGCTATCCTCTCGCTTATGTGACCTTCAATTTCATTAATCATTACAAAAGACACCTTGGATTTCTTTGAGGGGCGTTGCATTGCTCCTTCCATCGTGATATCCCTCTACTCCTCTGTCCCTGCAACCAAGGTAGCCCTCTGGAGTGGTATGGTTTCTATGGCGAGAAGGCTCTTGGTGGTTCTCTGTTGGATGCCCAACCGAGCCCCAGAAAACCCCCCTTTTATAGTGCTTCAGAATCTGCATGCAATCGCAGTTTGAATCGAATAGAAGGGCTCTCTGGGTGTTCTGTTTCCGTGTCAGAAGTTGCAGTCAAATAACGACTTCATATTTGGCGTTGTTTATTTGAATAGCACCCGTCTGAAGGACATCCTTTTGGTAAATGGTAGTTTCAAGATTTTTCCTGAGATTATCTGTCATTTCTTAACTTTTTAAAGTTTATTTGTAATTTTTCCACTAGTAGGAGTATTCTCGTAATTTTTCTAAGTATCAGGGTTCTTGGGTTTGACAGTTTCTGATCAGTCTTAAGTAGAATTCTGGAGAGCGCACATCGCTTCAGAGAAGAGGTATGGTCTTGCTCCACCGAATCGTGCAGAAAGCGTGACCCTAGACAATGGTATTTTGAGAACTTCGAGACAAAATAGGAGCTTTGTGCATTTTTTGCAAAGTTTAGGATTTTTATGTAATTTTTGGACGAGCCAAGTGTTGTTTGCAATTTCTAGGAAGCTCAGGGGGGATTTTGATAATTTTTGAAAGGTTGAAAGATATTTTAGTAGTTTCTAGAAGGTTTCGGCGTATTTTGGTAATCTCTGAATAACACAAGGGTATTGTATAATTTTTAGACAAGAGGCACAAGTCCCTCCTTGGCGGAGGTGCACAAGGCACAAAACTCACCCTCCTTGATAGAGGCACACAAAGCACAAGACGCAAATATGCGCTCTAGGGATTTCCTCCTGGTTCTCCAACTGCTCCGTCAGCGCACCACCCTCGGAAGAAAAAATACAATATGATCTCTCTCCTAGAAATGACACAAGAGGCATAGCCACAAAGACATCTATGTAGACCAAGGAATTACATAAGACACAACCACAGGGGCATGTATGTAAACCCAGAGACATATGTGCAACATACCCTTGTTGGACACGCACCCTCCTTGGCGGAGACACAAAGCACAAAATACATGAGAGATTGCTTCTCATTTAAGCTTCCATCCTCCTTGGGTTTCGATCCCCACGTTTGTCCCCTCCTTTCGTCGACAAATTGTGAACTTTACAAGAGTTTTCCACAAAAATGCGGGGCATAGTCACCATTTTAGATATTTGCAAGGTATTTCTACACTTACAAGACATTGAAGGAGTTTCCTTGTAATCTTGGGGAGTACTTTCATAATTTCTAATTAATTGAATTACAATATTTGTACAGCCAAAATACATAGAATATTACATAACATGGCCCCTAGGAACTTAAGTGCAAAACCCAGAGTTATTTATAACTCATACTCTTAAGTGGATCTTTACAAAAACACAAAGCACACGAACTCCAAGCACGCCTCCGGTGTCGAGGTGTCTCTTCCATCTTTTTTCATGTCCTCTTGATTGGGGCCGGGGGAGGAATATTTATAGAACTTAGGGTGTCACTCGGGACTGGATAGGTCCCCGAGGGAACCTATCCCGGACCAAGTTACCTGGGAGGTGGGGCAATTGGCCCTGGATAGGTCTTGAAGGGACTTATCCAGGGTCGATTGACCTGGGAAGGGACGCCGATCTTCTCCCTTTTCGATTCTTCTTGTGTGTTCGCTTGTTGAATTAACTTAGGACAGCTAGTCATTTTATGATTGCCCGCGCGCAGGTCGAGCAGACCATAGCCGGGCACCGTCAGCGGGTTGTTGGGGTGGTTGGTCGGCAGCGGCGTGCCGGGGGTCATCCCGTTGTTGGCCGTGTAGATCGGCGCGCCGTTGGGGCTATATCCGGCGATATAGCCGCCGAACACCGGGTCGGGCCCATTGGCGCCGACGTTCAGATAGGCCGGGATCGGCGTGCGATTGACGAAGAACGAGTTGGTCCCCGACACGTAGGCGTAGTTCAGGCCGACAAAGGCGGTGATGTCGTCGCGGATCTTCCAGTCGTATTCCGCGTCGACATTGGCCTGCCAGACCGGCGCCGACGGGAACTTCTCGCCGGTGAAGTCGGCGTATTGTCCGTAAGCGTCGAAACCGTACAGATCGCCAGCCTTACAATAGATTTGACCAGGAACGTTCGGCGAGAGACCGGCGAACGTGTTGCTGGGATTCTCGTTGGTCGGGGCCGGTCCGCTGATCGACGGGTCTTGGGCCGGCGGCGGGTTGCAGGTGTTCTTCGAGGACTTGTCGACTTCGCTGTACTGGTAGCTGACCGACGGGGTGATGGTCAGGCCATGCAGCCACTCGGGGGTATAGACGAACGACAGTTCGAAGCCCTTGACGTCCGACTTCGGCACATTGACCAGCGACGGCAGGGCCCCGTAGACGGCGTCGGCGACGGCGCCCAGGATCTGCTTGTTGGTGTAGTCGTAGTAGAAGATCGCGCCGTTGGCCTGCAATTGATGGTCGAACAGTTCGGTCTTGAAGCCGGCTTCGTACGACAGCAGGGCTTCCTGCACGACGGGCTTGGTCTGCACTTCCGAGGCCAGGGCGACGGTCGGATAGGAGCCGCCCTTATAGCCTTGGCTGATGTTGATATAGAGCAGGGTGTCGTGGGTCGGCTTGTAGTTCAGCCCCACGCGCCAGGAGACGTTGTTCTGGTTCAGGTGGCTGTAGATCAGGCCGCCGCCGCCGCCCAGGCCGAGGCCAGGCGTGTTGTACGTCGGGTAGGGACCGGTCGAGGCGCAGGTGCCAGGCGCGGAAGCCGCGGGGCTGCTGCTGGCCGGATTGTAGAAGGACTGCAGGGTGTAGGCGACCTGGGCCCAGGTGCCGTCGCCGCCGTCGTTGCCGCAGACGCCGCCCTTCTTGTCCTCTTCGGTGAAGCGGACGCCGCCGAGCAGGGTCAGGTTGTCGAGGATCGGATATTCGCCGCTGGCGTACACCGCGTAGGTGTTGGTCAGCTGACGGTCTTCCGGCCGCGTCGGGCCCAGCGCCAGGGCGGTGTTGAGGAAGCCGTACGGGCCCACGGCGCCACAACCGGCCACGATGCCGGCTTTCGAGCCGGTCGTGTTCACCGCGCCGCCGCACGAGCCGATCCCCGGGATCACGCTGGTGGCCGTGGTCAGCAGATTGCCCGTCGTGATCGGATATTGGCCGATGCCGGTCGTGGATATGGAGAACTAGCCATTCCTTGGGATGATATAATAGCGTAGAGATAACATATAGTAATGTAACAAAGAGAAGGGATACAGAGCCATACTTGACTTACCTGCATAGGCGAAATGACATTTTTGATTTTTCATCATTTTAAATTTTTATGGATTTCAAATATGACAACCCTAAGAATTTGCAGGGCAACCATAAAGATGAACATCTCATCATAGCACATCACGACATAGACAAAACATCATAAGTAAATAAATAACAAACAAGCATGGGACTGTAAAACATGGTGGGACAAGAAACACGATGGACAGCAAAACACTGTGGGATAACAAACCTGGCGGGATGAGAAATATAGTGGGATGACAAAAATAACACAAAGGGATAGCAAATGCGGTGGGAGAAGAAACACGGCGGAGACAACCAAAAGAAACAACATGTAAACCCATGATTAGATGAAGCAGAACCGCCAGGTTCATAATCATAAGAAAAAGCCCTCTTATAGAGACATAATGAAACGAACACTGAGAAGGATATGAGCTCCAGAATAGATCGAGGGGTACTGAAGAACAGACAAATCAGAAAGGTGCGGATAGGAGGCAGAGCGAGAGATAGAGCGAAAGATATAACAAGGAATGTTGAAAACTTGCAACCTGCACATTTAACAAATAAATTATATCTATTCTAAAAAAATAACTAGAAAAATGAAGAATGCACAAGAAAGGAACAAAGGACACCTACTTTTTGATTTTTTTTACAATTTTTTGATTATTTTTGTTTCGATTTTTTTTAATCAAGCTATCTACAGCACACATAGATAGGCTTAAACTACTAGCTAGGGGTCATCATTCCCTCCCCTCCCATTAAAGACTCCCCTAAGCAAGGCGTGCATTTGAAGGTGATGCACCACAACCTACTATCTCTAAAGAATGGTGCCCCTACTAAGACTATACCCAATATACATCCCAACCTAAGTGGGAGAAATAGAAGAAAATTAGGGATAACTCTTATGCGAGATGAGAGATATAAGTTTCAACTTCCTTCTAGGGCACTACCCTTCAAAGATATAGTCTGTTGCACTGGGACTTTATGCCTTGGATTTTAGACCCACTTATTAGTCACGCATACGATTGGGCTCATGATATCCCGTGGGAAACTATACTAACACTCTTGTTATACCTTTATTTTTATAATTTTTCATTGACTTTGATGTAATTTATTATACCCTTTGCTGGCTAGATTTCACATGAAAGCTCATATTTAAGGGTCATTGAGACTGCCCCTATTTGAGACCTCTCTCGTATCAGGGAGCACCTAGGTTGGTCATCTTATCCGTCCATCTCTTTCCCCTGCACTCAGCCAAGAAGAGAAAAGAAAAGGCCTATGTGCATACCCAAAGTATGGCCAAAGTAGCAATGGAGTCGTATCAGAGGAGTTGGTTGTAGCTTACCGTGTAGTCATGCTCGTTGTACAGGGCGGTCAGCTCCTTGGTGGACAGTTTGACCAAGTCTTCATATTTCATGTGTTCATCCTCAGGTGATGTCATCCAGATGTGGTGGGCCATACAACGGTGATTCAGGTCGGCGAAGATTTGCTTGCGGCTGCGGGCTTCCTTGCCGTCGATCCGGTCCATGATCAAGCAGCCTTCTTCGCCATGGACTCGGCGAGCTGCCACAGTCCACGGTTGTAGAGCAGGGAGTTGTTGACGGACGTCACCAGCCGCGTGGTGGTGTTGCGCCCGGTAGCGGAGCGACCCTGCTGCCCGCCCATCAGCAGGTTCTCCTGAACGGTGTTGAAGGTGCGCCACAGCGTCGGCGCTTCATCCTCATTGCGACGGTTCACCAGCACCGTCTCCGCTTCGATGGGCGGCGTGCCGTGGAAGCGGAGCGCGAGGGCGTCCCGAGCGAACTTGAGCTGCTGGCGGCGATCCAGCTTGATCTTGTCCCACGCCTTCGTCACTCGCATGATCTCAGGCACGTGCTTGCTCATGATGCCAACGCCTTCCTTGACGTTGTCGAAGATGTTGGCGTTGTGGAGGATGCGAACCTCTCCGAACGATTCGGAGCGGATGACCAGCCCATTGGAGCACACGAGGCGATACAGCCCCGCCTCCAGCTTGAACGAGGACGTGCCATCGTGTCTGTTCGTGAGGAGGATGTCTGGGATGG
>JANBPO010004115.1:1441408-1453908 GCA_024336825.1 Amorphophallus titanum
GCAGGCGGATGAGGTGCTTGGCGTAGGGCACGCGCTCTTCCGCCGTCCCGAGCCGGGAGGTGGGCTTGACGCGAGACTGGAAGGCCTGAACCGGGACGAACCCGGAGCGGCGCAGCGAACGCAGCACGTCGATGGTCGGCAGGTGGCCGTAGCGATCCGACCGGGAGACGTGCTTGTCGGTGGTGAAGATGGATGGCACCAGCTCTTGGAGTTGCGCGTCAGACAGCGGCTTGGCAACCTTGATGTTGGCGGCAGTCATGGTGTTGTTGCGGCTCATGGTCGTGCTCCTATCAGTTATGGGAGATAGCGCGCTGGGTGGCGCCATTCATCGGACGGTGGATAGAGAAGTCGCCGGCAGCGTCAGCCCCGGCAGCGCGCGTTGCGCCATCGACGGTCATCTTGTTGACCTTGCCTGCGGTCAACTCCTTCCCGCCGTTGTATGCGACCATCGCCTTGCTCAGCATCTCGTGTTCCTCTTCCTTGCCGGCGAAGGCCATGACCTTGGAACGAACCTCTTGGAGCCAGCCGAGCCAGAAGCCCTGCCGCGCGCCCTTCTCGTTGACGGCCCACGGGTTGAGCTTCTGATACTCGCGCCAAGAGACGCTCAGCTGGCGCCAGATCACGTCATGGGCGTAGGCTGCCAGCTGCTCCTTCCCGTTCATGCCGAAGTAGCGAACGCAGAAGCGCGGCTTGCCATTCCGATAGCCAGCCTCAATGAGGGCGTCACAATCGGTCGCATCAACCACGGTTTGCGTATTCTCAGCTTCGCTCATATTTACTCCTGTTGCGAAGTTTCATTTTCCCCGAAGGGACCTTGGCCGGTCAGCGCCGTTTGCCATGCATCGTGATGCGCAAGGCGGCCTGACTCGAAAATCCATTCAGCGCGGGCCTTCTCAGCCTCCTGCGCTTGCGAGCGTTTGAAGCGCGGCAACCGTGGGGCTGGGACCAAGCGGAGCAGCTCCGGGAACGCCGGGTGCTGCCGCAGGTCCGCCAATAGCGACATCAAGGCTGGTGATCGCGTCGAGGTCGGTCCATTTGCCTTCACGTAGTACCTCTTTAATTGCCGCCGCGATGTCGATCGTGGGCTTTTTACCGAGAGCAACCGCCATCTGATCCATCTTGAGGCCAAGTTGCAGCGCGTTAATCCGCATGGTCATCTTGGCGGCCTCTTCGGACGGACCACCGGCTCCGAACCATTCGAAGTTCGCCCGCTCAGGCAGTTTGTCCTTACTGATTTCGACGTAGCCGCCGTAAGCATCGATAAAAAAGCTGATATCGCCGGTTATCGTCTCGCGGCCCATCTGATACGCCATGTCGAGCCAACGAGTGAGAGGGCCGGCACCGGACTGCCTGACATAATCGACGGTTCGCACCGCGCCGCGCTGCAATTCTGCGTCTTTCGCGAAAGCGGTGGTGTGGCTTACCGTTTGAGCGCCTACCCGGGAAGGGAGGACGCCGGTTAGCTCTGCATAGAGATTGACAAGCTGCTGGAAAATCGCCGCCAGAGAGCCAGGATCGCCGCCGACTTCGCTATGAACCTTGACCAGCTCAGTCGTCCCCCATTGAGCCCCGGGGAAGATTTCCGGCCCGCCTGCATTGGTAAATGTCAAGTCGTTTCGGTCGTACCCTACCGGGGGCTGGACCTTGAGTGCAGCGGAATCCATGAGGCGATTAAGAGCATCCGTCGCCGCGATCTGGATTGGCCGGCCCTTCATCAAAGGGCTTGTCGGGTACGGCTCGTCGGCACCTTCGTAGTGGTACGGGAACAAGACGTAAGACGAGAACGCCGACTTTCTCCAGCGGAAACGAATAACAGCCTGCGTTACGCTACCGCCCTTGTCCTTTCCTCCGATAACGACAGTGACAATCGCGCCCGGTAAAACCATGCTGCGTGTGGTCTTGCGAGGGAGGACGATGTCCCCCTCCATTTCCAGAACGCGCACATAGCCGCTGTCATCAGCAACAAGCTTCTTTGCGTTCGCCGGCATCCAGCCACCGTCTTCATCGTCAGGATCAGTCGAGCCCTTGTTCGCGGCTAACAGGATGTTTTCGAGCCTGATCCAATCCTCTGCGATATGCGCCGGCCCAAGCATCTGGGCGGAATGCATCGAGGGCTTAGGGTCATCAAGATAAAGACCCTTCACCGAAACAGGGACAATAACCGGGATTTTCTGCTTCTCGGCACCCCACCCTCAAGAGACCATCTCACCTCCTTGGTAGAGGAATCCATGACTCCCACACCCTGCTTCTTCTTCTGTCAGCTTTGCTTTAGGAGAAAATTTCCAATCTCCTGAATAGGGAGGTGAAGGCTGATTAAGGAGGTTAGTAAAGAATTGAACAGCATGTCTGTTGATCTCATTTGAATCAAAAGCAATACTTCCATCTTCAAGTCGGCACTTTTTAATGCTATTCATAACCCTTCTACTTTTAATGGCTGCATAGAAGTATCTTGTATTAGAATTTCCCAAGGCAAGCCAGTTTTACCTAGATTTTTGCCTAGCAAATGACTCCTCAGTCTGAATGTCAATAGAGAATTTCTGTCTCGATTCTTTCTCCTTTCCTATGAGATTTATGTTCATAGGATCTGATTTAAGCTCATGCTGAACCATAATTAGGTCCCTTCTGGTCTTTTGAATGTTGTCATTCACATTTCCAAAACAACTAGTATTCCATTCCCTGAGTACTTGTTTGAGCCTCGTGAGTTTAGACCACAGGATAAACTGTGGAGTTCCTCTAAAGTTCTCCTTCCATACATCCTTTACAACAGTTAGGAATTGCGGGTGCTGAGTCCACATGTGGAAAATTTTAAAAGGTTTTTTTCCAGACCTGACTTCTTTTTCAGAGAAAATTCTAATCATTGAATGGTCTGAAAATAGCTCACTAGAGTATTCTACATAACAATCCGGAAAGATACTGAACCAAGAGTTATTGATAAGGCATCTGTCTAATCTTGCCACAATTCTATTGGGAGGAAGAGAGCAGTTGCTCTAGGAAAAATAATTACCTAAAGATTTAATGTCACCAAGGTTTGCTGAAACAATCATATTATCAAAATCTTCAAGAATAGCCATAGGAACAAGGTTGCCTCCTAATTTCTCATTCTGATAACGAATTGTATTGAAGTCTCCAATCACCATCCAGGGAATGCCAGTAGTGTTAAGTGACAAATCAAGAAGGTCCCTCCACAGTATCCTTCGGCTAGAAAGCAAATTAGAAGCATAAACTGCAGTAAAGAGGAATTGAAGCCCCGTTGAAGTATCATTAGTTGATATGTGAATGAACTGATCAAAAAATTTAATCAGACTGATATTGAATTTCTTTGGATTACTAAGGATCCAATTCTGCCTCTGTCATTCTGATTATGGATTAATTGAGCATCTGGCCATATACTCTGTTTGAATCTTGCTGCATTCCTAGGATGAATCTTCGTTTCAATAAGGACAGCAATATCACATCTTGATTGAGAGATAATGAGCTTAAGTTGAGCTCGTCTCTCTAGTTTATTTAGCCCCCTAACATTCCAGCTGACTATCTTCATTAAACAGATAGGAGAATAATAAAGGACTAATTATGTGGTGAGGCGAGGAGATCGCCTTGATTTGGACGGAAAACCATTTGATCCTGCTTTCCCTTACGCGCGCGACGCTGAGCTCCTCTGGCAGTTGGGGCAGGCGCTGGGCCGTGGACTAGTCCAGTTTGTGGACACGATGGGGCCCTTCCATGACCCATGAGTCGTCGCAGGAGCCGCCCCCGCAAAAACGCAAGAAGCACCGGCGTGGCCGGCGGAAACGCAAACCGGCGCCATCGGCCTCGTCACCCCAGGAGAGGAGCGCGGTCATCGCGAGCCTCCGTCAGCGCCTCGCTGCCCACGCAAAATCCAAAGGAGGGTCCGCATGAAGCGCGCGAAACACCACTTGCAGCAGGCCCACGCGGCGTTGGATCGCGGCGATGTGAAGGCGTGCCGCTCACACATCGGCCACGCGATGGCTGCCACGCACCGCATGGGGTCCGCCGCCGACGAAGCCGACCCGACCGAACCAGAACCGGACACCGACGAGGACGACCCGATGCCCAAACATTGGATTGCGGGGGCGATCAAACACCCCGGCGCGCTTCACACACAGATTGGCGTCCCGGAAGGGAAAACGATCCCGGCCAAGACGGTGACCAAAGCGGCCCACTCCGACAACCCGATGCTGGCTCGTCGCGCGAACCTCGCCAAGACCCTGAAGAAGATCAATCGTAGTACGTAAGCGGGTTGCTGTACCCGAATTAGTAGCAATGTGCCACTTGCGACAAACCCACAACGACCGCATATTATGCCTGTAGGACCGACCGACGCGTCGAAGCGTGGCCTGGATGATCCGGCGTTGGATGCTGCCCTCGCAGAGATGGCGAGTGATGGCTTCAACGCTGCCGATCCCGTCACGCTTCCGACACAGGACGACGCCCAGCCGAGCGCGGAGCCCACTCCAGCCGCCGCTGCCCCGTCTGACCCTGCCCCCGACGGTGATCCGGGACCGGACACGCCCGACGCATCTCCGGATGCTCCGGACGCAGATCCTGCCTCCTCCCCAGCCGACGACCCTCTCGCAGGCACTGAACCCTTCACGTATACCGTGAACGGCCAGTCCCGCACGATGGATGGCGTGTATCGCATCCCGAACGAAGGGCTCATCGTCCCGGAAGAGAAAGTCCCGGCCTTCCAGCTCATGGCCTCGCGCGCGGACGCCCTAGAGTCCGCGAACCGTGAGCAATACCACCGCCTCCAGCAGCTCGAACAGGGGATTGCCGAGAGCGGCACCCTCCTGCTCGCCGGGCTGGAACTCATAGCGCAGATGCACCCCCGGGCGGACGCCTGAGGCTCCCTGCCCCGTGCGCCCTGCCGATTTCGCCGCCCGGGCGGGCTTTACTGCGTCTTTGCTCTTCGCCACTCCCGCATTTTAGCGGGTTTTGCCTCAGAGCTTGACGCTGACCGACAGGTTCAGGGTCCGCGGCGCACCCACATGGGCCACCAGGCTGCCGGTATTGGCGCCGGTGATGTTGCTCGGGCCGATGGTCGACCAGTAGTGCCGGTCGGTGATTCATCAAGTGTATATGCGATGTATGTGCAGCGTGTTAACATCAAAACATATATGAGCCTTACAAAGTCACAAATACATCCACATGGTGAAATCACAATAACAATATTTTGTAATCATTAAAATCACATAAACAACAGAAGCATCGTTAACATATGGACCAAAGGGTGTGGTCCTCATCAATGACTTGTGACATTCCCGAAATGCCATCTGATCCCAATCATTCATGTAAACGTCCATAGAACGCCAGGCCGAGATGACCTTTGCATTCACTAGATTCAAAAAAATGTGTAAACAAGAAATTCAATTAATTGACTGATCAAGAAATTTAAAAAATATTAAGATTAAGACAGGGGTGACAAATGTATAGACAAGGGAGTTTTGGTGTGCCAAATATGTGCTTAAGGGTGACAAATGTATGAAAATCGGTGACAGATAGGTCTTTAAGAGTGACAAATAGGTAGATAATGGTGACAAATAAATAGGTCGATTAGGGGGATAAATAGCTATGTAAAGGGGATAAGGAACCCCCTACCATTAACTTGTCATCCTGAAGTGGAGGTCTTAGAAACCCTAGGTTCCTCCGTTTCTTCTTCGGCCATAGAAACCACGCCTCCTTGAGATGCATGTGGGACATTCAGTTTACGGCAGACGCAATGTTGCATGGGTGTCTCCTTCGGCTCCATGGCTATCAGTGATGAAAGAGTTCTCTCAAATAAGGGTGACCACATAGCAAATGACGGAGAGCTCGCAAATGGCGTGTGGGCTGGAGACGAATAGCACCACGAGGAAGACGAGGCATTGGGCACGATGGAGAGATGAACCCGCCTTTTAGTAGGTGTGCCTTTTGGTAGGTTTATTTTCTGACATGGCGGGAAAGGTAAATAAGGAATTAGGAATTTTTATTTTCAAGGTCCAATTCAGCGTCATCATTTTTGTTGATGTGGACTGTGGCGTTACATCGGCGGCAATACGCAAACAACACCCCCGTGTGACCGACGTGTCCCATTTTCTACGTAGACCAATTGACGTGCAGGCAAATATCTATGTAAGGATAACAAATAGGTTCTCAAGGGTGACAAATAGGTAGACCGTTTTCTACATGTCTCGTTTTCTATTAAATTTGGTCAACCGAAGTGTCCATGTAAAGCTCTGAGCTAAGAGTAACAAATGGAGCTTAAGGGTGACAAATATGTCTACACGGGTGACAAATGGGTTAGCTAGGGAAAAATACCCTGCTAACGGTGACAAATAGGGCTCAATAGAGATAAGGCCGACGACTTTCAAGACAGTGTAAGAGGAGTAAGGACGATAGCTTTTGGACTTTAGTGGTGACAATTAGGTGAGTATGGGTGACAAATGCTCAATCGGAGTAATAAATAACTTCACATTGGTAACAAATGAGAAGGAAGTTGAAGGTGAAGAAGAACAGAAGAAAGAGGAATTGGAGGAGAGCTCATCTTTAGGGTGGAGTGATGATCCAACACCACACGGCGGCGGACTCGCACGCCTTGATCGTGGCCGCCGGTCGCGGCTCGCGCTTCGGCGGCGACGTGCCGAAGCAGTACCGCATGCTCGCCGGCAAGCCGGTGCTGCGCCTGCGGGACGGGCGGATCTGGCGCGCGCTTCTCATCGGCGTGCTCGCCGGCACGGCCCAGGCGATCATGGTGCAGACGGTCGAATTCTATTTCATGGATGTCTTCGGCCTGCCGATCCATGCCGCGATCCATGTCGTGGGCGTCGCGCTCATGCTGGTCGCGGCGGCGGCGCTCGCGGCCCAGGCCATCGTCTTTCCGGTCCTGCGCCTTCCGGCCGGCACCGGGGAATTGCTGGGCGCGGTCGTCGGCATGGTTTCCTACGGCGCATTCCTGTTCGCCGGCCGGTCCCTGCCGGCCATCCTGGCGCTGATCCTGGGCGGTTTCGGCTATGGGCTCTGCCGGCCGGGCAACGTCGCCCGCGCCTCGCTCGCGGTCGACGCGCTGGAGCAGGGCAGCATCGCCGGGCTGACCGGCAGCGCCTGGGCGATCGGCTACATCATCGTGCCGGTGCTGGTGACGCCGCTCTATCACCTGTCGCCGCGCTGGCCCTATCTCGTCGCCTTCGGGCTGATGGCGGCGGCGGCCCTGCTCAGCGCCACCGACCGCTATCGCGTGCGGCCGCGCGCCTAATCCGCGGCCGCGGCGGCTCGCTCGCGGCGTCTGCGGGCCAGTTCGGGGTAGTCCTTCTTGGTCGGCAGACGATCGCCGGCATCCGAGGCCTGCTTCAGGCGGTCGATCATCCAGCGTCCCGCCGGGCCCGGGGGCGTGTCGCGGCGATAGATCGCCGACATCGCCATGACATAGCCGAGCGGCGGCGCATCCTCCAGCGCGATCCGCACCAGCGCGCCCGTTTCCAGATCCGCCTTCACCGCGCCGAACGGCATGGCGCCCCAGCCGAGCCCGGCCAGCAGGAAGGCGTGTTTCGCGCCGAGATCGGCGAGGCGCCAGGTGCGCGGCGAATGCACGTTGAACTCGCGTCCCTCGGAAAGCGCGCTGCGGTCGGTCAGCACCATCTGGATGTGCCGTGCGAGTTCGGCCGAGGGGATCGGTCCCGGATATTGGGCGAGGGGGTGAAACGGCGCCGCGACCGTGACCATTTCCACCCCCAGCAGGCGCTCGCGGCTGAGCTGCGGCGGGTGAATCGGCAGCGAGCCCATGACGCCCAGCGCGCAGCGCCCGTCCAGCACCGGCTGCACCACCGCGCCCAGCGCCTCGACATAGAGCCGCAGGGGCGTCGAGGGAAATTCCTGCTGGAAGGTCGCGGCCGCGCAGGTCAGCGCCTCCATCGGGAACATGACGTCGACGACCACGCTCAGTTCCGGCTCCAGCCCGCCGGCCAGGCTTTTCGCCCGCGCCTTGAAAAGGTCATATCTTTCGGGCAAAGCTGAGCCCCCATATGGTGCTGTCGGCAAGGTGGCTGTCAGCTTTCAGCGGCGGAAGATCGGGCGTGGCCAATCATATCCCGTATTTCCGCGACCATCTCGCCGGATACGAGCGGTTTTCCGAAAAACCGGCTTTCTAACGGAATATCGCTCCTCGACGGACTCAATTGCCCGGAAACCAGAATGATCTTGATGGGCGGCCAGCGCTTATAAACCGCATGTGCAAGCTGAAGCCCGTCCATGCTGCCCGGCATCTGGATGTCGGTGAACAGCAGTGTGATGTCGGATCTGGAATCAAGCAAGGCAAAAGCTTCGTCCGCGTCCACGGCCTCGAGCGAGGCGTAGCCGGCGTCTTCCACCATATTGACCGCCTGCATTCGCAGTAAGAATTCGTCTTCGACGACGAGCACAATTGGCGGAACTGCGGAGCGGTCGCGAGATGTCATGATAGCCGCCTTACTTGACGCGTCTTCCCTTGAAGAAGCCGGCGTTGGTGGTGTTCTGCCTGATATTGGCGGTGTCGCCCTGTTCAGCGGTATTGACGTCGGCCTTCTTGGCCGCGGTGTCCTTGTCCACTTCGGCATCGTCGCCGGTCCCCTTATGGCTGCGATTGGCGGGCGGGACGGGCGGCATCGCATTATGGCGAGACATGGCGATTCCCTTCGTTAATGACGCGATGCTTCCCAGCGTCCGCTACATGCAATTCCGCCGGAGGCGCCATTCCACCGCCCGGAGCCGGCATTGCCGCTGAGTTGGCCGTTGGCATAGGCGCCTCCGATCGACACTCTCACGATGCCTTCACGTCCGATCCTGCCTGACACGTTCCCGGCACCCGAAACCCTGCCGTCGACAACCATCAGCGGATATTGAACGGATGGCTCGCAACTTCCGGTCTTGGTCAGAATTGTTACGTTCCAGATGCCGTCATAAGGCGTTTGGGCCAAAGCCGGCTCCGCGACGAGCGCGGCCGCGGCGAAACTGAAAGCGAGTGCTTTTCGCATATTCATGTCTTCCTCCTAAAATGGTTGATTAGCGCCGCGCCGTCACAAGACGTGCTTGTTGGACCACCGCCCCTGATTCACCGTTGCGCAGGCACGAGGCGTCAAAGTTGGGCCAGACCTGGCTTGCGCAATCTCGGACGACGCCATGAACCGGCAGCCGATCCCCCTTGGCCAGTGCGACCGTTTCGCTGGCGTTCGCTCGACGGGCAAATGCGGGCAAGGCAAGAACCGAGGCTCCCAGCAGCGAGAATATCGCCAGGGCGATGATAGATTTGATCATTTGGGCTGCTGACTCTGGCTGTCGCCTATCCCGCTGCGCTCGGGGATTCGACTGACAACACCCGCAGCGATGCCAAGTTCCTCAAAAGCAATCTATATTTGGTTGAGAGCGTCGTCAGAGCTATCCGCCCAAAGGTCGCGCGAGCGAAATCGTACCGTCCCCGTCGGGGGTCGGGCCGCGGTGCGGCACGGCCGCCGCCTCGATCGCGATTTCCGCCTGATGGGCGCCAGGGCCCCGCCGACGCTCGGCGACCACCGCAGCCGCATTCTCCACGCGAACGACACGGTAAGGCAGGACCTGCTGGTCGCCTTCGCGCACCGGGCGGTCGCCAGGCGCACGCTCGTACGCCAATCGCGCGATGTGGCGTTCACCGGAACGAAATGCGATCTGGTCGTCGACACGTCCTGCGAGCAGTTCCGCGCACAGCTGTGCAGCGTCGCCTTGCGGACGCGCCGGATCGAGGTCCACACGCGCGCAGCGCAGTTCCGCATGCTCGAGCACCACGCTCTTCGCGCAACCCCATACCAGGGACTGCGCGACCTGAACCTCGCCGCTGCCATCTCCGACCGGCTGCGCGCCGGCGGTGACCACCCACAGGCGCGGTGCGCGGTCGAGGTCGGCGACCGACAGCGAGCGCACCAGGTCGGACATGGCGAGCACGCCCAGCGCATGATCCGCGTCCCACTGCGACCCGGTCAGCGCCGACACCGGCGTGACGTCAAGGCTCCAGCAGTGCACGGCGCCGCGCAGCGCACGGCCGGGTGCGATGAACGCCTCGTCGAGCAGCCGCGCAATGTCTCCCTCGGACGCGGGGTTCAGCGTGTACTCGTCCTCCGGCAGGCGTTCGAACTGGTCGCCTGCGTGCGCGAGCACGCAGCGCTGGCCAGCGGCGCGCAGCGCAGCGGCAAGCGCCGCCGCAACGCCGCGCCGGTCGGCGAGCAGCAACCAGTCGCCGGCCTCGTTCGACACCACGGCCTCGACCGGCGCGGCCGCCCATTCAACCCGGTAACGCCAGCGATCGATATCGCCGGGGATATCGAAATGGCCCCCTTCCGCGGCCCGGCGCGCGACGAACTCGATGCCTTCCGCCACGGCAACCACGCCACCGTCCCCGTCGAGCAGCCAGGCGTTGGCGCGTACGGCCTTGCCGGCCGACGCATCGACGGGGGCGCCGTGCGTCTCCAGCAGTTCGCAGTAGGCCCACGCCGCATGGGCGGCGTCCGCGTAGACGCGCAGTCGATCCAGATGCCGCAGCTGCGCGGCCGCCACGCCGCTGCCGACGGCGAGCCGGCAAGCCTGTTCCATCGCCTCGAACGCGAGTGGATGCAGCATGCAGCGCCCGGCGTCCGCCTCGACCATCTCGGCCAGCTTCAGCGACAGCAGCGCGCAGCGATCGCCGAGAAGGACCTCGTCGGCGATATGCGATGCCGGTGCGTACTCGATGCCGATCTCGCCGAGCTTTCGGTAGATCTCCGTCGCCGCGTAGCGTTGCCCGCAGCGCTGCTGCAACGTCTTTGGGTCGAAGCCCCTGCTCTTCTCGTCGCTGTCGGGCCTCGCCTTGGCCTGGCAAGACAACACCGCGTGCCAGTTGCGCGCGCGCCCCTCGAGCGATTGGAGACATGCACCGCGATGACTCCGTCGGGACGCAGGTGTTTCAGGTAGAGGGCAAAGGCTTCCTTCGTCAGCAGGTGAACCGGGATCGCATCGCTGCTGAAAGCGTCCAGAGCCAGCAGATCGAATTGTTGCGCTTCGTTGCGTGCGAACTCGTCATCCATCATCAGACGGGCATCCCCGAGCACGATTTCAACGGTGGCTGGGGTTTGCGCCAGATAGCTGAAGCGCTCATGCGCGAGCGTGGCGTGGCGGGGCATCATATCGACGCGATTCTCGTGACGCACGACCAGGACGAAGCGCTCTCGGTTGCCAGTCACGTCGCGATCATGGGCGACGGACGGATCGCACAATATGGCAGCCCGCTCGAGATCTACCACCGACCAGTGGATGTCGCCGTTGCGCGCTTCGTCGGCGCCGCGAATCTGCTGGACGGCGAGGTGGCCGACGGCGACGCGGTCACGGCACTTGGCAGCCATCGGCTCGCCGAACCGGTGGCGGATGGAACACCGCTCGTCGTTCTTGTCCGACCCGAGCAGATTGAACTGCGGCCGGAGGCTCCGGACGCGGCGCGCGACTGGGTCTCGGGCCGGGTGACCGCGATCGAATTCCACGGGCACGACACACTGATCGATGTCGCTCTCGCCGCGTCCGAGTCGCTTCCCGTGCGTATCCGCGTCCAGGGCGCGACCACACTCGTGTCCGGAGACGCGGTGCACGTGCGTGCCGGGACCGAGACGGTTCTGGCCTGGCCGCGTTCCTGATTTCGACGCCAGAGAACGCGTGGGCTGCCCGCCCGCGGTCGCGCGAGGCAGAATGATGGTGTGGCGAGGGTCGGAGGAGTCGGGGTCGCGCCCCGCGCCGACCGGGCATCCGCTCGACAGGTGTCGAGGATGCTGTGGTCCGCCAGTCGTCCGCTCGCGGTCGGCGTCGTCGGCTGGATCGTCGCCAGCGCTGTGGCTCCCGCCGCGGTCGTCATCATGCTCGGTCTGGTGGTCGGTTCAGTTCCCGGCGCGGTCGACCACGGTCTCGGTTCGGCGGCCGGCCGATCGCTCGTGGTGGCCCTGGTCGTTGCAGCCATTGTCTACGGACTCTCGCTGCTACTGGATCCGTTGGGCAGCGCCCTCGGGACGGCGGCCAACGCGCGGATTACGGCGAACCTGCAGGCTCGGCTGCTTGCCGCGGTCTCGGAACCCGTCGGAGTAGACCATCTCGAGGACCCGGATGTGCTCGATCGCCTCGCGCGTGCGGAGGGCTCACTCACGGGATACTTTCCGGGGGACGCACCGGTCACCTGGGCGGGGTTGCTCTCGTCGCGGATCGCGGGACTGCTCGGTTGCGTCGCCATCGGTATCTACTCGTGGTGGCTCGGTCTGCTCCTGCTCGTGATGTGGGTCCTCGTTCGGCGCCTCATGCTGCGGGTGATCGTGAAACAGGCGACCGACCTCTGCGCCAGCGCGAGCCTGTACTCGGCGATCGCGGTGTCGTAGTCGCCGGCGCTGATCGCGTCGAACGCCTCCTGGTGGTGCGGGGGCAGGGGCTCCTCGACGGGCTCGGCAGGGGCATCCGCCCCCTCCGCGCCGTCAGCGGCCGGCACCGTGCCGGTC